>NHOP01000758.1:0-13060 GCA_018697155.1 Pyramimonas parkeae | reverse complement strand
AGTTTATATATATATATATATATATATATATATATAATATATATAAACGCCACACTTGTATGATGTGGCTTCCCGCCCAGCCATAAGTAGGGGTCGTACCCCATTATATGTGCATGTATTCTGGCATAGGTGCCATCATGACTACAATCTGTTGTGAGACTGACAATTCAAGTGCCATGCGTACGTTTCGAAACTTCATGCCTGGACTGTGCAGCAGCCCCAGAACGTTTTTGGACGGTATACTATGTTCTAAAGTTTTGGTATCCTCGTCACCATGTGCAGACAGCGAATGCTATAACACTGTTTCCAATTTAATCAATGCACGCTCAAACGCGCCAATGCATCTTTCACCAGTGCTATACCTCTTGGGAGAGCAGCGAAGTAAGAACACTTCAGTCACAGGCTAGCCTTCCAGTGTTTGGCAGGGTTTGCCTTACACACTGATCAGTTGGAAGCTGGCAAGACCATCTTGATTACGCAAGAACGGCCTTATTCATCACCAGGCAGTTTTCTAGGCTTGTTTATCGAGTTGTTGGCTGTAGACCTACTACGCCCTCCCTTTCAGTGTCCATTGCGTTTCTATTTCAGCGATTGGTTTTGCTCAACTTAGGACATTAAGAAAGGCGATTACCCGCACACGAATGCAAGGCGCTGCTATCGCGCCATCAGCAACTCCCGATAGACCATTGCATACCTACCACAGAGCCATTGGTAGGGTGAGTAGCCGCAACGTGACGAGCTCGTTCGACGTGCATTGTGTTTTTCTTACGACTTTGATTATTCTCTCATCTACGGCTTGATCATCGTGTTGCATGATGGATTTCAATATAGTGTTTATGGGCAAGAGTGATTGCTTGCCTCACTTGGTATGCATTCACGGATGCCCTGCGTTCATATAGATTTGCTATTGTGTCCAGTTTGCGTACAGTCCAATCTGCTATTTACGTAGGATGAAAAAGAATGATTTTGCAACGCATGCAGCATTCCGAGTCTGTTGCTGTCGCAATTCCAAGGTTCCCGATCTTTCTTAAGCGATACGTAGGATGCTTTTCCCAAAATATAACCTGTCCTCGTTGACAACTCGCAACCCTAAAAGCAAATGAAATTGAGGTTTGTTACTTACGAGATCTACTCGTCTCATAGCAGGTCGCACCGCATGCTTGATACAACAGGTCGCTGCACAAGCGGGAACCCCTACTTTCGTGTCGTACGCCATGCCCATGTATTTTTTGGCTCGATTTGCATGACATCGTTGGACTTGTTCACCGAATGGAGGAGAGAAGAGATGGAATGCCTCAACACTTACTGTATGCATTGTTTCTCCCGGAGACACTAGTACTGACTTCAAGTTGAGGGAGGTTCTGGCCAGATCAACACCTCCTGTGGTTGTCTGGTTTCAGGGTAGATATGTACGAGCGTTGGCTGGAGCGCGGTTTCCATGGAAAGATGGAGTCCATGGCGCGCGCGGACCGCCTCATGCGCCGCCGCAACCTCAACACCATCCTGCCAGGCACACCCCGCAAATGGATGACTGTCATCACCATTTGTAGCAGCGTTCGGAAGTTGCGAAGACTGTTTTTTCTACAACCAAGTACATCGGCATTCGACCGCTTGGTGTTGGTTTGGTGGCGAGTCCCATGTGATCTAGCGGTGCTCAGCTATCCCGCAGCTTGCGCCACTCGCCACGAGCAATCTTTGGTATCCACCAAAGTGCGTAGCTAGGTATTGGTGAAACCCCGCTGCAACAACGCGCGTGGACAAGTCCGTTGCAAGAGACTTGCACCGACTGAGAACTTGTTGCCACAACTAAGGAAGTCGTACCCAGCTCTCGTTGGACAGAGCCCCAATTTACAAAGCCGCCATGCATCTGGGCGTCTGCGTCATTGCCCAAGCACCTTGCTTGCAGTCTGTCGAACGCTGTTTGATACAGGAGATGCAGAACAAGTGAAATATGCCTCGCTTTTGGCCGAAACGGACGATGATATAGAAAATTCTGGTATGGGTTTAGTTACAATCCGCCACATTTTCAACTTCGCCGCAGTTTCGCCCACTCTAAGCAGGAATAGTTTTGCTTGTTTTGCGTTGATTATTGAACTTGAGAGAAACTTCACCAACGCCACCTTAAATCAAGTTTCATCTTGTAGCTATCCAAGCTACGAGATGTAACATGGTTTGATTCTCAGAATCGAACCATGCGCCCTAAATTTCTTTATGCGCAACCCCTTTGAGTGGATTTGGATTTTGGACAGTTGCATTGCGCTGCACAATGACAATGCAAGTCTTTTTCATGCCGTGCTGCAGTATGTGCCACTAGTCAACCGCATCATTTTTGTAGTCCTGCAAACGGTGGATTTACACCAACATTGGATGTCCCAACATGATCAGTGACTGACTACAAAGCGCTTGTGTCTAATGGATCATTGTCCAATGGATTATAAGTACAGTTGGGGAGGATACTGCTGTGTCTGGAAGTTCTGTATCGCACATCCATGAAGCAAGATTGTAGATTTGTACTTCCGAATTAGGAAGAAGGTTGCTGATTTGAGGGGTGACAGGTGGAAATATGATCACAGTTTGGAGAAATGTAATGTTGGCACCATACAAGTTGATGTGATACGACTGCTCGAATACTAGTGGCTGGCAGAAAACAGATGCATGATTCATCTGCGTTGGGTGTGCTTGTGTTGTGCATAACGATTTCGAGATCCAGGAGTGCAATCAGTGATAGTGTCCACGCTATTTTATCTCCCTGGGAAGGACTGGCAAGAACCTGTCAGCCAGGAGCCTCTAGGGTGCGTTTCTAGCATGCGCTCGTGCCAAGATTTGGGGAATATGGAATCAACCACGTGGTTTTGGTGCAGCGTGCATGTCGTAACAAGCGTGTCCACATTCAAACTCCGAGCTTTCTTCATGATTGTGTGAAAGAATACCTACTGTTTGTATAACATGTTCCAACATCCTGTGAAGGATTCGGATAGCGACTGCAAGGGAAAAGGCAAATCCTTGTTTTGTCAACAGCAGATGTGATCCACGTCTTTCATTCCTGCTCGGAGTTTGATCAAGTGGCCGATGCCAGTGGCAAGGCCGGCAACTGTGGGGAGTGAACTTGGTCAGGACTAGCTTCTGATTAGCTGCTTGCAATATCCAACAACAATTGGGCGAATGCAAAAAGTGTCAGCAGAATGCTACCCACCAGGTGCATGGGGCTCACAGATGGCAAACAGTCTTTTGCACCAAGCATGATTCGGAATTCACATAATGCGTTAGCTCATGTGTTTTGTCCCGGACCATACTTTTCTTGGTTTATGATGTTCTTTTATCTATCTTGTGCTTAACTCACTTGTGCATGGCCTTCTGCTGTGTTTGGAAGGGGACACGTTCCACAATATATTGAACCGGTGCATGCAGCTCGTCATCAATGATTTGAAGATCATCAATACTACGAATGTCTCGGTGTTTCGTGCCGATGCATTCTGCCATGGTCGTGTATGATTTCAAATGAAGTTAGCTGGTGTGGTTTGAAATTATGCCTACTTCAACTGCACTCCACTTTGGCAACCTGATGGTTCTGTGATTTTAACCAGTTGGATGTTGCTAGTTTTATGTGCTTTTCTAGCAAGTATTGAAAACAGAAGCTGGACATTCATTTGTGACTTTCAGCGCACCTTGATATCAGCGATGTTGAAACAGTCACCGTTGATATGCTGATGCGTCCAGAGTACTTGCAGGTTTAGCAGGTTGACTGTGCAAGTTTACAATGAGCTCAATGTACATGCTCAGCCGTCAATCGTTTCCGAGTCAGTTGTTTCCGAGCCATTGGCACCGGCCCTGTCTTTAAGCAGGCGATGCTGGTTCAGGCTCAAAGGCTATTGTGATGTAGGATATTCTGCAGGCTTCGAGACATGTAGTTTGTTTAAAGCGCTGCATTGTTTGTGATTTTTCGCTTGGTATGTGTGTGCGTGTATACATGAAAGTGTTTTAATACATGTCTTGCGTTTGAGAAAATGTCAGAAGTGTAAGCAGCTATGCATGGGGCGAGGACTACCATGTGACCCTTGGGCGCAAACTGCGTCATCTAGCAGAGTGGCTACATGCCCGCTGTGGAGGGCGTGGCATGTGGTGAGTTATAACCCCTTTGAAGCCCTCCTTCAAGCTTTGATCGAATCTATCCTCATATACATGCAGACCTCCAATACAACCAAAATTTCATGCACCTTTCTTGTAACTGCTTTGTGATTGGTCACTTCATCATCTGTATGATTTGTTTCTTCTGCATCTTCGATTTGCATTGTGTTCAGCAAGTGTAGCGTTTCCGTGAAGGTGCTGAAAAGCATGATCAGCAATGGACCCATGCGTCGCTTGTTTTGAGGTGTACACCACATGAACACACGCGCACATTCGCGCTAGTCAAAGACTGCATTTTTGTTTCCTGTTGTATCCTTGCTGGAATCAGGATAGCCACTTGTTTCCAGCAGAAATGATAGGGAATGCCTGTAATTGAATACCTGACATGTTCAACTTTGCATTGAGATCGCTTCAAAGGGCTGGACTGGGAAGCAGTCCGACCGTTTGATGGATTGGTTCGCAAGGAACGCAGTATACATAGCTGTCGCACGCATGGTATGCACAAGAGAATGAAGTAATTGAGATTTGATCAAGATTGGCCACCAAACCTGTTGTGTGCGAAGTTCTCTTGAATTGATCAACCACGATCAGGTACGTGGACACGGGGGCAGTGCAAGAGCGCGACTTGGGGGAGCGCTGCGGGATGGGGTTTATTGGGAAAAATTCAATGCTCATTCACAAGCAGCTAGGGAGTGGCTTCTTCATCGGGGAGGTGCTTTTCTTCTTGCATGAAATTCTCAAATGCGGAAGGTTGATATGCCTCCATGTGACGTGTGTAGATTGTTGCCCTGAGAAAGGCAACTCCTAAGTGAGATGGTCTTATTGATGTGCTGGGCGATCCACGTGCTGCTGAACTGTGGTTTTCGAATTCCTGGTGTACGAAAAAGGACCCCAAATAGAATGCATGGTGCATGATGATGAGTACAATGTGCTTGGAAATTGTGGGCCAGAATGCGCAGTACACCATACAAAGTGCATTTCATATTGGCTTTATTGCTTGGAACACGTGGCAAATACTATTTTGCGATGTATTTGGAGCATGATACGATCATCGTTGTTCAAGGGTCCAATACCCTTGAGTACGACCGAGTATGGTTAGCTCTGTGGTTTCATGGGTCCGCTGGAATGTTGCTTTGTATTTGGGCACAATACTTCCTCCTGATTGTCAGCCAAGAAAAGGGAAGTATAGGATGATGTTTGGTGCGTCAGTTGATCACCTGTGTTCCCTAACACACGTGCTTTGTGTCCTCTGCTGGTTATACAGTTGCTGACCACGTTGCCATTGCCAGTTGACCTTCCTCCGCTTCGAGGACGAGGCGGCTGCGGGACATGCACAAAATGCCGTGTGGCGTGCCCAACGTCAGCCATTGTGGAAGACTACGTACGTGAACATCACAAACAAAGCCGAAAACGTCGCAGATATTCATGGAATTCCGTTTTTGTTTCACTCAACGATTTGCTGCAATACTGTTATGGCTACCAGGGATTGGGACCATTGTTGAGCATCGAGTTCAAATGAGTTTCGATGGATTCAGTGTCGAGAATTGCACATGAAGTTTCAAATTCACTGAATTCAAATTCTGTGACGAGAATTGCACATGAAGCTAGTGTGTGCCCATCAAAGCGCAGTGAAGACATCTTGCAACAGATGCAAGAGCTTTGCTTTGGCAACAACACGCGCATGGGACAACCTGCGGAGCGCCCCCTTGGTGTGCACGCAATCTATTGGCACTTGTGTAGCGCCAGATCACAACGGCAGCCCTATCCTAGCAACCTCACCCTTTTTTGTTCTCGTAATGTGTTGTGCACTCTTGTGCACCTGCAGGTTGTGGACGCCAGGCGGTGCATCAGCTACCTCACAATCGAGCTCAAGGTGATACCACGTATCTTGGTTCCAAGGTGTTCGCTTGTGAACGCTGTTGCTGGGATATTGGCGTATCTTCCTGGCACATCCTTGGAAAGTCTCAAGAGCAGACTTGTCCCTTCTGCTTAATTGCATGCAATTTAGCGGTTGGATTGATATGTATTGAGAGTTTTGTTGTACCTTGACTTCGATTCCATGTTTGATCAGGTGCGGCTTTTGCTAGAAGATATCATGTGGTCAGAATGCAATCGTGATCAACCGCAATGCCTCAGCAAAATAGCAAAAAGTGTGCTATTTTAATGTAGGTGTAAGCACTCTTAGCAAGCGAGTGGCCCTCATAAGATCTGTTTTCCATGATGCTCAAACTGCCAACAATATCACCAGTATGTCCGTTATTCTTGTGTGTGGTGTTGAGTTTTAGTTTTGTTGTTTCATCGCATGTATCATGGATCTCAATGTATCACTGTTTGATTAAATCAACCTTTCTGGGTGGTAGTGCCATAAGAGTCCAGTTTCAGCCGACGATCCGCAACAACCCGACAAGGTGTGGCCGCACCAGCCCCACTTGGTACTGGGAAACTTATACTTGACTTGTCGCTGCACAAAGGAATCAGGGTTACATCATGTTTGAATGTATGTTTGGTTGAATTGAACCTTTCGCAGGAATCCATTCCAGAGGATCTCCGGCCACTGATGGGAAACAAAGTTTACGGTTGCGACATTTGTCAGGAGGTGGGTGTTTTTTCCATGTGATCAGTATGTTCTCTCTTCTATCAAATTTCTTTCAAAACCAAGGATGATAGTTAGCGATTTGTGTGGTTGGAAACTTGATGTTCGGAGCCAGTTCTCCAACATTTAGATGTAGGAATTTCCATTGTGAAATATTGGTAGATTTTTTGTTGGAGCATTCAAAACAGCCCTCTTTACATTAGCAGAGCAGAGCAATGATATAAACGAATAGGATATATTGCATGGAGATTCAGGAAATTGAAATGATTGTGAGGTGAGCAATGTGTGAGGGATGATGAATTTGTGCTATCAACATTTTCCTGAATTGTTGGATTAATGTAGGTTTGCCCTTGGAATAGATTTTCCTGGGAGGGTGGTGGCTCACCGCTGTTCGGGTCCCCACCAGCAGAGGTCACATCTCCAAAACTGCTCGAACTTTTATGCTTGGACGAGAATGGGTTCCAGAAGCGATTTGCAACGTCGCCCATCAGGTGTGTGGGTAGAATTGTGGCTTCGAGAAACTTGAATGCGTGGATAACATCACGTTGTGCTGTTCAGATTTGGTGTTGCTTGTTTACTGCATCTAATCAAGTTTTTCCTTGGATGGTTCACAGTACTGGATGCCTGACAGGTACTTGTTTCCACAAAAAATAAGGCGCAGCGTTACTTTCCTATGTTCAACGAAGAATCTATCAAATAGTCTCGTGTCCATGGAGCGGGTGTGGTGATGCGCAGCAAGCTTTTTGCACAAAGAATTGGATTTGAATGCCATACTTTTGGACAAATGACCCACCTTTCAATATCAAGCATCCTCGTGTCAACAGTTGTTCACCAGTATATTTTGCCTGGAAAGTTTGCCCTGCTACCTCCTTCAGAGAATGGTGGGAAGCATTCAAAATGTTTGTGCAGCCAAGATATGGTAATCTATCGTGTCTTGGATCACAATACAAGCTTTAAGCATCGAAAACTGCTTTTCTTGTATTTTCAGGACCTGTTATACTTGGTGCTTAACATTGATTCTTTTGACACGGTTCTGTGCATGCAAACTCAAGCTTTTTCGAAGGGCTGATCGTGTAAATTATTGCCACAAGTGGCCCAAGCAGGAGCATATCAACTGCAACGTTTATATGTGGGGTCAGTTTACATTTTGATGTTCATGTATGTTTCTTGAGGTTATGATCAAGATGAAAAAAAGTCACACCTGTCAGAGACAGCGTTCATTCGAGACAGAGCCACTTGAATATCAATGTTCAATGGTTCACCTGCGATTTATTTGATTGCACCATCGGAAGTATGGACAGTGTGCATGCTGGATTTACTGATGTAGCACCGCTGAGCTTTGGTGGTGGTTGCATTTTTCAGTTTTGTGATTGATTGCGGATATTATATATTCATACATAATATCGTTATCATCGCTATCCACCTGTGTATAAATGCAATGTCTTGCTTGTATGTATTGCAAATATCATTGTCTTTTTTTATCTCTTCACCGCATTTGCTACATCACAATTCAATCGCACACCAGGAATGCTTTAGTGATACAGACTGCACCTATACCTGTTCACAAAATCTGGACCAATGACTTGTTTATTTCGTGGCTCGAAATGTACACTGGCAATTTTTTGTGATTTCTTTTTTTGACAGGCGTATAGGTAGAGCCCGTATGGCCCGCAACGCCGCCGTTGCATTGGGAAACTCTGCACAGACAAGCGCAATACCTGTTCTTCGCAGCTTCGCAATACGGGAACAGGTGGGCCGTTTTCTAGATTTGCATATTTACAAGGCTGAGCACGCCATGCTTTGTGCAGGTATATTGGATTGCTTGAATACATCCATTCCGGATGGTTGGATATTTAGGCATGTGTTGACAATCCACATCCATACTGTGTGACTGCCCGTCCTTTTGACTTCCCGTCCTGTGGTACATGTGATCTCTGTTGAAGCATGAAGGCTGGACATGAATTTTAGGTTTGCACGCTGCATTGGTCGCTTTTGATTCTTGACGTTGGGTGGCGGGCCACGAATCACATTGGGTATAGGTGCATCCTGTTCAATGTTGAACTTGCCGGGCGCCTGTATGTTCATGTGTTCGTGGTTTGTTGGTGTGTCCACTAGAATCTGATGGTACAGGAGCACATCAATTGGGCAGTGGACCGTCTCTCTTCACAAGAAACCCCAGGAACATAGCCCAATACCGTCACTTGCATTACACTCCATTATAAAGGTTGGGAATCATAATCTGCACATACCCGTGATATGTGCACTTGAATTGAAGGATAATACCGGATCTTGCGGTTTACGCTGGCGGCTGGCTCGATGATTATGTCTACCATATGATTTTGTGTTGAACTTTTCGTAATCTTTGATGTGTCCATGTGCCTCCGATCCAATTGCGATGGTCATCGACTGTTCTAGTTTTATGATGCACCCTTCAATTGCATAGCTTCTAGTTGTCCTAGGTGTGTAGAGTGAAACTTAAATGCATGTGGTTGTTGGTCTTCGATCTATAGCTCCCATGGGCCTGTAGTAGCATGTTGCTAGAGTAGTATTGCACCTACTTTCACATGATTTGGTCATAATGCAGCAATGTCATGTTGTGTAATGCTTTATTCCGAGTTGATGGCGTGGTCCTTGATAAGGTGGTAACTGTTGTCAACATATAAGGACCTGTTGTTAGTGACCAGATTGGTTGCCATGCCCCCTTGAATATCCATGCGCGTAAAGTCGACTCAGGCGACGTGAAATAAATCCTGAAATATCTAGTGTAAGTTCATTCCGTCATCGCAGGCATCTGGTACAGCGATATGCATCCCATTTGTAACGGACGCTGCTACCACAAGCGGGTTGTGAAGAAAGTTGGCTACCAAATCCCCATTCATGACCATCACAGTAACTTAATACAATATCGAGTACACAGAACCCTTGAACCGCAACGATTAAGTGAATCCAGAAATATGATAATCAGAACAAATTCTTACCAATCCTGCGTTGGGTGCAGGTATCGCAGAACTCAAACCTTGGACAGATGACGAGAACGTTTGCCACAAGTGCAGACGTGTCTTACACCAAAGTGTGAGATACTTATAATGTTGCAATAATTTCGATTGAGTGTGCCTAGTAATCCATGAGAGCGAATAAATCAGTTGCGCACGTGAAATATATACCCAAGCGACATCATCGGGATTCTGCAAGTCATATTATGGTTCCATATGGGCAACGTTTTGCTCGCAACCTTGCGCATCGTGCCTTCTCGCAAGTTGGTGCTAATGTAAGCCTGATTTCTGCCCTGGTTTACGAACCCCGATTTGTAGCAGGTTATTTTCATCCCCCACGATATGGTTTCTATGTGTAAATGAGTCGCATGCTCCTCCCAAAAATGTGCTAGCTAAATCTTACTGCATTTGTTGTTGTTGTTGAAAAAAAATTCCTCGCGGCTTCTGATGATAAGTAAATTATGTGCAGATATATACCCATGATCCTCACACGCGCATACAAATAATGCTGCCGCGTCATCCGCAGATTAAGCTGCAAGCCCCGCACGAAGAAGAAGATGATGGGGTTCGTGGAGATCACGCCCTACACTGCGGGTGGACTTGAAAAATCCCAAAAAAAAATGAAAATAATGCACCACCCTAGTCCACAAACGATGAACTAGCAACACGCGCTGTCAAAACATTGCATAGTGACTTACGGGCTAAACAGGCTGAACGGCACGCGCATAGCGCGGGAAAAGCTTATAACCTGGCGCGAAGGTTGTAGTCCCGTTCCCAACGTCCCCATGTTTCCTCCAAAAGTGATGAGACGCTTCCAACTCATCTGTGAGTTCTCCTCATATTGTAATCTTCGTGCGGTATCGGCTCAACGATCGTTATGTGATGAACGATTGGCTCCTGCAAATCGCTGGCAGGTTGCCTGATCTCTACTGGTTGCTCCCAATCAAGGGCGTTGTAGAAGCGGAAGGAGTCCGCGGATGTCTCCAGCCCCATTTGTACTTCCTTTACATCCTCGGAGCCTTCGTCTGAGGCGCACTGTTCGGCTGCTATGTCCGCTTTATCATTGCCTTCTCCCATTGTATGCTCTAACCTCAGAGGTGAGCGGGGGCGGTTCGGCCCCCCATGGAAGCTGCTATTGCGTACAGAAGGTCTTCGCATTTTTCGTCTAGTAGCCAGGAGGCATGCATCCATTTTCTATTCACCAAGAGGCTTATCATGCTATCCGTGTACAACTTCGCTGTGTAGAACTTCGCGTGTCCGATAGCTCTACCTCCATGGCCGCTAGTTCAGCACGGAGGACTGTTTTTCTGCCGGTAACTTTGATTTTTAAGGTGCTGCTTGTGTGCTCGCGGAAGTAGGATGCATCTGCATTGCCATTAGCCGGTAAAGATTCGTCGGTGAATATACGATATATTTTGGGATCGGTCAGTTTCGGTAGGTGGGTTTGGAGTGGCGTCATAGTTAGCGGTGACTTTGCCCTTCGGGCTTGGACAGGTGGAGCTCTCTTGTAGGATTCTTGACGTCTATGGAACAGTGCAGGTTTGTTGTCGAATGCGCGGTGAACTCTAGCATCGATTTCCGCCCCTGTGTCAGTCGCGACCTCCGCGATTATCGAAAGAGGTTGGTCCATACGGATGGCAGAGCGTCCTGTCGGATTAGAAATCTCAACGAGCAGGACCCTCCATCTAGCGGTGCCAGCTTGGTGATGACCTTTCCAGTTGTCATGGGATATGAATGAGAAAGCGTTTTTCAAACAAGATTATACTGCAATTTGGATGGCAGACATTGGCATATACTTTTCGTTTTTTTCCATCCGGGGAGGAGCGCGCTCGCGCATAACGGTGTTTCCCCCATTGACGAAGGAATTGTCTAGCTAATTGACTTTGTCAATCCGTGTGGCGTATATTCAGGGTTCATGTAACGCATCCCCCAAGCTTGGTTGATTAAGCATCGAAGGTGGCTCCAAACAGGCTGTCGCCGGCGTAAGCTTAGTGGTAGTTGTTCAAGTCTATGTCATATGTTAACGGGGTTGCGAACAGTCCCACCTCAACAACATAACAGACGCGGATAACGGCTAGTATCTTCGGTGAGATGGCCCGATGGTTTTGTATATGCACCTCTCCACCTAGCGACTTTGAGCCCCCCGATTTGTATCTTTGGAGAAGGAGAGCGATTTCGTGTGGGAAGGTGGACGGGTTCATACCCTCCATCGTCGTGCAGGCTCTTGTGTAATTGGCTTACAATGACCTTAGCCAACTTTCCGCGAGTTAGGCCAACCATCTTACCGATTGATCGTGTATCGAGAGGTATTGTCCATAATCGTTCGAATTATGGGGCCCTCTCACGAGGGTCCAGTCTCCTACGGGAGCTTGGTCTCGGTCTGGATCAACTTCGTGTAGGTGAATTCCTAGTGCTCTTTTCACAAAGGCTGGTACGTATCGGGCAATCATATATCTTAGTGCTTGTCTTACCACATCCTTTGGATGAAGGAGGAGGGACAGGGGGGGGTTTTGGTCCGGCATCAATGTGACTGGGAGAGCGTGGAGATCGTTATTGACAAGATCTGTTTCTTCATTACTTTGGTTGCTTCCATGTGGGTACCATAGGATCCACTGCAGCTGCCCTTTCGTGTTGTCTGGCTAATGTGCAGAGTTGGGAACATATCCACCACCTCACCACTTACATATATCGGCGCTTTGACCGTTCTGTCAGCTGAAGGCTTGTTAGGGTTGGTAAGCCGGATAGGTAGCTTATTAGTTCTAAGTATTTTCCATGTGCGGATGTACGTGTGGTCTGGGTCTGAATCGTAGCACTGGCCCGTATCAGGGTCCATAAGCAGCTCTTCGGCTCCCATGATTCACCTATTATGTGGTGAGGGTGGTCTTGGCTCTCCCAGATAACCAGGCACCTGCGCGTGCGTTTGCCTCACCTTACCGCCAATTTGCGATTTTTCATTTATGAGTACCTATAGCGTTTCGACGGGGGTTCATCGGGATGTACGGGGCGTTCCGTGTTACGTGCAGATGGTGACCCGGTTCCCGAATCCAGACATCCTTGGGCTATGTCTCTACGTACGTAGTTTCGAAGCAAGTATCCAATGGTACCTAGGTCTCGGTATTCCCTCTGAACGAGCGCCTGTAGCTCCCCAGTGTGGCGCCATCTTTGGTTTTGGGATTTCGTAGATGCGACTGTGCGGTATATTCTAACACAGTCTATGTGTTAACATGTTTCATGAACAAATCTTTGCAACCTGCCATTTGGTCTGCTGTTAGCTTTATAATGTATCGTGCTGCCAGTTCCTTGGATGTTAGCACTCTGCGACCTGATGCATCCGTCATTTGTGTCAGCG
>NHOP01000757.1:0-13061 GCA_018697155.1 Pyramimonas parkeae | reverse complement strand
CCCTTGTGGTAAGGGTCATGTCCCCATATATATATATATATGCTCAATGGCTTCCCGCCCTATGGGTAAGGGCAATGTACCCATACAAATAAATGTAACCAGATACAGGCGGACTCAATGTGGGTTGCCATTGCACTCTTTCCCCACTCAGTATTTTCATGGTTGACTATATTCGAGACGCACATGTGAGCGTTCATGTGCACCCCGTGTGCCACCATGGATTGGACCAACTCCCCTGTACGCTCCATCCAGTTGGGGCTCGCGTGCTGCAACTCGACTCGAAGCAGCTCGTTGTAGGTGAAGGAGTCTGCGTCCACATCACCAGGACTTCATTGTCTCTTCAGAATCATCATCAATCTTGGGTGGTATTTAGCGTGACAAGTGGCACTGGAGCTGATCTATCGGATCACGAGATGGGATGAACACCCAGGTCTGAAGCATTCGTAACACCCTTCACGGCACTGCACGCAGCTGCAACAGTTCAGAACACGATCTGTACACAGGCAATGTACACAGGCAGCCTCTGGAAGGCTGGGTTGGTAGGGACGCAGCTTTATGGACTACGAGTTCGGATTTAGGATGTAACTACCTTGCCAGACTATAAGGCATGCTGGTTGGCAGGCCCTACCACTAAGCAAGCGGTCATTCAGTGATACACCAGTACCCAAATCTGGCTGGTTCAAAAAGTTATTGCCATGCATACTGCAGCCAAAGACATAGGCAAAGATGACATGGCGTCCAGGTACTGCAGGCGTTTGGGCATATTTCACCAAACATGTACAACCTTAGCATGTGGCGACCGCAGCTACGCACTTCTGCTTATGTCAACACAACAAACACTGTAATCAGCCGTGTCTGGTGGCCTTGTTGGTGGGGCGTCCACCTGGTACGCAGCATGACAGGCTTAAAATTCCGACATTGGTAGACTGCCTCGGCCCATGATACCAAAGCCTACTCATTATGTCAACCGGCTAAACCATGACAACTTGTGGTGGTTCAACAGTGTAGTTTCATGCGATGTACGAGCTGATCCATTGCTATGAAGGGTCCCCACAGCAAATAGTTTCGACTTAGATACCCCCTCAACAGTGCATTTGATGAGACGACCCCTATCCAACATGCTGGATTCTGTGGCCCATGCTGACCGAGTAGAGGATCAGACTCAAAAGCGTCACTAGACACGCCTTGCATTCAGCATACCCACCAGGTGCACATATATTTGAGCGCAGAACAGAATTGGTGTGGGCGTGTGGGTGTTTGGTATCATTTCTCTGCATATCGCATTTGAAATCGACTTATTTGCAACAGAGGGGACAGGGTCGCCTAGTTTGACTTTGAGTAAGCGTGCTGTGACTTTGAGATCATCATCCAGCGGTTGACGCAAAACTTCCTTGGAGATGCATCCACAAACAGAGGATACTTTCAGTCAACTGCCTGCACACGAAACAACAATTTGATTGTTTCATATGGATGTGCCAAGAACAGCAGGCTATCCCGATTGGCAGGGCGAGACATATCTCCTTAGATCTTACGTAACTTGCGGTGCACCAGACACATGGGTGGTGCGCTCAGCCTGATGCATTGGTACGAGTCAGAGTGTGCCTCCGCAGACACGGCTTGCGGAGAATTTTCTGTCCCCATGTACATGTCAAACATATTGTGGAGATCTTACAACCTCATACCGGGGCTTAGATGCAGGGCGTGCATGCGCGACAGCAACGTGTGTGCCTGCCTTGCACCGCCGACGTCTGCAACCACAACTCCGTCCATGTCTCAGGGAAGCTCTTGGACCCAGCCTTGTATGCACGGGTACAAGTTCGTCCATGCATTTGTATGTGGTTGCAAGTCTCTAGGCTGGGCCATGAGCCCATGCAATCCAATGGGAGGTTATGAAAAATGAGCTTAATGTTCGGCCTTGCATCAGCTCAAATAAATAAATGGAACGCCGCAGAGGGCGAGCTGTGCAGCTTAAAAACGCGTATGTATAGACACCAGTATGCCCGCACAGCCCTCTACACGCGCCGGCATGGGAGCTGAGCACGCTGTTGCATGCCAGCAGCATGTACCGCCTCCAGGTGTGGTGCGCGTCCCATGCCGCCTGCGTCTCCTCCAAAGGCTCCCGAGCTCGGTGCGTGTCTGTGCGCGCGCAAGCTTGCTTTGAGGCTTGGTAGGCAACCACCTGCATGCTTTCGATTTTCCTGCTCAACAGTTCTACCCGGCGATTGTTTTGACATGATTGGATATTTGTCATTTGAAATTCTGCATTTCAAATACGATTAGATTGAAGATCCGAAGTGAGTTGTTTTACATATCTATGAAAGACTCCTACAAAATCACACGAGCCCAAAGTCCAACCGCCAAAAGTCCTTTCTCATGCAAGCGCTACGCAAGTCATGGAATCCCAAAACAACATCGGGATTCTGCGCATGAGTTCTGTGCTAGCCACCACATCGTGGATCCATCAGGAACGGTCAGAGTGGAACATAAGGAATCGCACAGTGTGTTCGTTTCGTCTTTATCATGATGAGTTCATTTAAGTCCAAGCGCACAAATCGCCGGCCGCTGCGGAGCACTGCGTTGCGGGTCATCTGTTGTACAATAAACCATTTGTCTGAAAGCTCTGCTTCATTTCTACTTGTCTGTGGGAAAAAGGTTGGTCAACGCCGTGGCACTTGGAGGCTTCACTGCATTGTAGTGATGAAGCACTGGGTTTTGGGCTTGGGATGATACAGACGCTGGCGTATCTGATGGTCGGTTGTAGGATGACGGACATCCTCTGATGGAGATCACGTTGCCGACCCCAATCCAGTGCAAGTGTGCATGAATGCCCTGCAAACCTGGTCTGGCGAATGTTGTGATGACAACGAAATACCATCCATCTCATCGGGCAAAGCCAAGGAGATAGAGTCTCCTCTATCTCCTCGGCTGTATGTACAGCTATTACATGCGGAGCCTCCGCACGTATTTGCTGTACATACGAGGTAGGTGTTAATGAATTCATGTGTTGGAATATGACTTTATTCATAGGACTTCAAGCCACATGGACGAGAACTGAACAGGTACATGAAGTCGCATGTTAAGGCGTACAACTAGGGATGCAGATAAACATCGTCACAGACATAGGGATACCCATCATAATCAGACTGAAAACCAAGACAGATGCAAAATGACATCCATTCATCAATTGTTACTCTCATATTGCAGTTCCGGCTCTGCGCGATTGAGGACCAAGTCCTAAGTCACACGCCTCCATGGGAATTCACACCCTCGCCTCCATAGCATACTAATCACACAGCTCATCCCTAATGCACAACAACGTGTCTTGACATTAACAACATTCTGGCACCCACAGAAATACGGACTTAGGTACACACACAGACACTGGCTTGCAATCATACACTGGCTACCCATCATAGTCATAGAGGGGGTGGTAGGGTACCCACCATATCGTCCAAGGCTGAGTGCACCATTCCCAGCTGGTACTCATCAGGAGGGGTTGCACGGTTCTTGGATCGAGATCGGGGTCTTGAGCGCAGGCAGGTCACGAGGGCCACCACGCGGGCTGCATGTGCGGCGGGGGAGGCACCCACCCCCCCGGCGCGCGCCTGCTCCCAGTGCATCTGCACCTCCGACGCCTGGCCAAGTCTTCCTGCACCCGCCCATGACCCACCACCATTCTGAGAAAATGAATATAAAATGCATCCAGGGGACAGCCGCACAAACAGGGGGACAAAAATCCAAAGTGGCGATACCGCATGAGAGCGAAGGGAAAAAGCATCGAACAAACCACCGTGTGGACAGTAGTGAGCAAGAGGCTGCAACATTCATGCATTGTGTCCATCTAGCATTTGACATCAATGGCAAACCTGCAGGAAAAGCTTGTGTTCATGGCTCTAAATTCGATTATAGCGCACCATGCCATGCATGTCCACACTGTCTAGAAGTTCAAAAAGCACACTACCGCACTCGCAGATCTATTTCATTGGGGGGACATCTACCATAATCCATGCACCGGAATTGCCATAAGTGAGTGGCCGACCCTCTTCAAGTCTTTTGAAATAGAAAACATAATGTGGTCTGTCATATGGAAGAACCAGGAATCAGCGTAGTATACGTTGGGTCCTGACGTAGGGACACTTGCAGATGCTCTCTATACTCAGATGCTCTCTATACTCAGATGCACTCTATACACACACATGCTCTCATCATCGGCTCGTGCAGGTTGAAGCTCAACCTCATGCCCCCCAGAGGAGCTCCAAGCCTACCTTCCAAGCGCATGAGCGCGCACGCGGTGGAGGCATCCGGGGTGATGCTGTGTTGTTGCATCCACCGAATGCATTGCACTGACTGCTCTCTGGACCCCTTGCGGGCAGCCAGCCCCAACACCAAGTTGATCATGCGTGCGCTGGGAGACATGCTGCAAGTGGCACACCCAAGGAGCGCGTCCGCTGCGGCTGAGAGTCAATCAGAGAGCCACGGCCCATACTCACCTGGGCCTAAAATCAAAATCTGGGAAGCGCTGCTATCCGTGGGTGACGGTGCATCAACACGCTTCACAAGGAATATGTCCTTCTTGGTACAGCAAGTATACATAAGTTGCCGCGCAGGGCATGGAGAGCAAGGGGACGGATCTGTGGGACAAGTTCGCATTTGAGGCACAAATCAGAGCGTCGTCATATCTTACCACCACTTACCGGGGTTACAAATGTAAGTATGACAAGACATGATCCGTTACCTGTGGGGCTTGTAAGCCGCATCAAGAGTCTGCAGGGATCAAAAATGAACACAACCATCAAGAACACTACAACGTTGATCAGAGAACCCACATACTAAGCGACCAGGCATGTAAAGCCTCAAAGTATGACACCTCCAGGACGCATGTCAAACGATGGATTGCCAATGTCCCCATGAGTAAACATGCATGCGAGCACACCCAACCTTTGCAAGTACATGTTCTAGTGATGGTTAAGGGAAAATCACTCCAAGATAGGAACAGAACGTCACATCTTGCAAGATCCTTGGACTCCATGCTGTATGGTACAGCGCACGTGTTTGACTCGGCCCTTTCAGGAATGTTGTGTGAATATGCGGAATTTAGCGTTAAATATGGCGCACACTATGACACAATCCTAGAGAACCAAGCAGACTGACTGAATCGCCGACATCCAGGACTGTGAGGGGGCATCCACAAAATAGTTGTTGCGACTTGAACAAAATCATGGAATCCGAGGACTATCTCGTGAACTCTGTCATGTGTTTGCTCATCTTTTCCCATCCCACATAAAATGAGCGTGTTACATCTTCCCAAGGCGTGATCATCAGGGATCATGAAATGAGTCTCATGGGATGATATGCCATGTGTTTCAACTTGTTACATGGGGTTTAGGGATACTCTGTGAAACGGTGGTATCTAGCGCACAGCCCATTTGACATGGCTTTCGACTCAAGGGATATGGGTCATGTGTGCAGCGGTGGAATTCAGTGTGCAACCAACTCGACATAGCTTTCCGCCCTGTAGACAGGGGTCATGCCTATGTGCATACATATCTAAGGACATGTCCCTTACCCAAACAGCAATTGCCATGTCCATATACTTCCACAGCAGCACAAAGTAAGCGTGTATGCACGTGTATACATGGGTATGTATGCAAATGCATTTTCATGTAAGGGTATGTATATGTCCAACAAAGTTGATACAGCTTGTTGTGATAATGCACCACAGTTGGACACATGAGTTGCCAACTCCGCGGCGAGCGAATCCGAGCTCGCGAATATCGCTTCACTATTAGCGTGCTCCGCATATGGCGTGAGCCGTTGGTTGGGGCAAAATGGAGAAATCTATCGCCGAGGCATACCCTACCTTGCATCCCGAAAGGGAAGCCTTGCAAGATCTATATGGATTGAAAAGGTCCTTCAATCTACCGAGTAAGCAGTTAGCAAGGAAAGGGCATGGCGTATATAACACACGCAACAGAACTGTGATCCAGAGATAATCACCGTTTTCTGATGAGCTCTGTTGATGCAATATTCAAAAAAGCGCAGTAGGTGTGTCACGGAAGTCAGCCTGAGCCAGACACACTAAGCATCACATCTCATGAAACTCATCCTTGAACTTCCACTCTCCGTTCTCTAATTGGGAATTGAAGAGGGCTGCACGCAGACGTGGAGCCATGCTAGCGGCAACAAACATGGCTGTCAGGAGCTTGTTCTGCGGGGGTCGATCAAAGGCAAGATTATACAAGAGCGCAATGATCGCCACTCGAGGCTTGCTGTTGTGCTTGTCCTTGTAGTAGCAGTGGTGTGGCAAGTGACTGAGAAGCGCTCTTGTTCACACACCTGCCTTCGCTAAACATTTTGTGGAGATGGGCCATGGCCTCGCGCAGCTGGCCAGCCATGCACATGGCGCGCACCAGCTCGAAGTGCGAGTCCTATACCATCCCGCCAACAGGAACAGCCTTGTGGATATCGGAGCCAGCCTCGACAATGAACAATTACGAGCAGGGGTATGTGAGGTGTAAAAGAATTGGCTGCGACCATGGTATCACAGGCAGATCCTTTCAATGGTTGACATGTAATGTCCACCTATTCCGGGCTCAGGACTTTCTGTTGCTTGTGAGCCTGGAAATTGCTTTTTGGAGGAGTCAATAAAAAGATGCTGGGGCAGTTGCATCGGGATCCCTGGTGAGATGCAGACTATGTGGTTCTATGGCGCATGGAATTACAACCCTGAATGGCCTGGCGAATCTCAATGATTCGAACTGCATGTAAAGAAAGCAGCGACTCCCACACAAAGCAGGAGTTGCGCTTTGTTAACGTGGTAGCCAACGCCATCTCTCCATCAGAACTAGTGTGTGGTCTTCCCGCATTGGGTAGCAAGTTGATTGAAAGAATGCATGGGTCCGATCCATAGCGGAACCCAGCCAGGGATACCATGAAATTTCAGATGCTTGTTGATAAGAAACACACATCGCCCGTGCCTGTGCACCAACAGAAAGGAAACATCCAGAAAAAGAGGACAATTCGAGTGAAGACACAGCTGCCGCTTCCCAACCACAGGTGCCTTAACTGTCCAAAACAACGCATTCCATAGGAAGGATGAGTGCTGCTTACAGGTGTTTTGATCCACTGCAAAGTGTCTACTTTCGACTAAAATGTACTGAGCCAACCAACCTCAAAAAAGTCACAAGATTGACAGTCAGCTCAGCAGTACAGTAATGGTTTCCAACAAGTTCCATGGAATCCAAGCGAGCTAGCTCCCTGGCCGTCATGGCAGTCATTCAACTTTTGTGGATGGTGGTAAGAACGCTGCCTTTATTGACGTCCGCGTGCCTCATCAGTGCAAGCACCACAGCTAAGGACGGGATAGTCAACACACTGTAAGCTTAGCTCCTGTTCGAATGAAATGCAACAATTGAGCGCACCTCAGTGAGACTCAATCCATGGGCCTTCATCACAGCGGTCGCTGCACGTGCGCACTCGACGTCCCCTGCCCCCAGCACCTTGACGCATTGTAGGTAATGCGAAAAACTCTGAAACGTGTGTGTTGAAGACATTTGTACATGATTGGTCATGGTGTCAAAAATTTGCACACAAAAAAACAATCATGAAAAGTAGCAAATGCATATACTTTGATGGAATTGAATCAGGTTCACGTGAATGCGCAATGTATCGCATTGCGTATAATGCATGACAATACATATAATGAATCACATTACATATCATGCATCACAATTCGTATAATGTATCACATTTCGTATAATGCATCACATTACACCAGTTCTTCTCCCGTGATGAAGAAGAAAGAAATTGGCGGCGAAACACACAAAACACATGAGATATCAGAGGGGAAATCACACAACACATGCCTACGTCAAGACCCTCTGATAAATCTAGTTATCTTGAACAAGAGCACACAGTCACAACTATGCGCAAGACTGACTGATCCATGTATGATCGGATCCTGCTTTACACAAGAGGGCTCATAAAACTAAATACGCATTACATCAGACTGCAAATATCACAGAGAAAACCAAGTTTACAACATACGGATGTAAAAATGTCAGCAGAAAGCAGAGTGATGATGAATGTCCTATGGTAAGCAATGGTTCACCATCGTTTACCATAGGATATACCGCATGGTGAATCATGCAGTGTATTGCGAGCTCGGACTCTGGTGTGTGATACAGCTCGTGTTCATAAGGTTTCCATTTGACGGGATGCTAACTTAAAGAAGACATGGAAATCATTGTCGAACACACGGCAAGCCATTGACATGATATGATGTGTCACATCGACAACTTCAAGGACAATCGACTTTAAGGATAAAGAACACCCAAAATTGCACCAGCCATTGGTTGTTTTGCAATCCAGAGAAAATTGGCAAAAAACAACGGACTGTAAACAAGGAGAATTTTGCTTGATTGACTTTGATGTGTAACTGACTTTGTATTGTGGATGATGGAGTGGAGGGATCCGTTGTACCCACAGTACAGCAGATCCCTCCATGTGCATTTACCTATTTCCATTATTGAACACAGTTCAATTGTGCATCCTCTAGTCTACGTTATCATCGAGGAAAATCGGTATCTGTTTGTATCGCATTCTGGGTGCAAATGAACAATTCTCTGCCGTCACACAACGTAGCGAGAATGACGTGTGCTTCAGTCTTTGAGGTTCTACCTGCGGCGGCGCATGCTGAGAGTAGGGAGTTGAAAGCTAGAGCACTCAGCTGGTGACCATGCTTGGCCGCGTGCACAAACACTTGGACGCACTGAATACACAGCATGAGCCATTAATTTGATCATCATGCAATTCCAATACAAATTGATACGTTCGCACTTATTCATGCAAATATACCAAGTGAATCCTCTGAAAATGGTCAGAAATATGAAAAACATCCGAAAACATCACAGTATCAATATGGAACTGTGCGAGTGCATGGCTAGCTATTATAGCAAGAAGAATGGGTACCCAGAATTTCTCATCCTGAAAGTTGCTAGGCTATTGTGCGTGATAAATATGAATGGCATTAAGTGGGTGATCGATTTCCACATATGCAATAGCGTACCACGATTAAATGAAAGCCAAGCACATGCATAACAAAATGGGTCGCCCCACGATTTCACAGATATCGTCCAAGTATACATTCCTGAGATTACGAGCTCAAATATTTTTGCACAAGTGGTTCTGAAATCAAATCCATGGAGGAGATCGGGCGATCCATGAGCTTCATTAATTTGAGAGTGCACATACGTTGACAATTGAAACAGCTTTCTCATTATCTTCGGGCTTGGATTCAATCCATATGTTAAGTTTGAGGTCAAGGTGCTGAGTTCCGTTAACATGTTGCATTTAACTTGCTGTACCCATACTTTCATGACGATCCTGTGCAAGGAACTGTCTCAAAAATTTGATGGTCAAGTTCCTTTCTTACCTTGGAAAAGTCACGCTGCTCAATAGCCTGTACCATATCTTGCTCCAATGATTGCACTGGATGCAACACTTTCGAATTTCGGATGTCATCACATACAAACGAATCTTGTAATTTTCTGTCATTGAAACGTTGAACATGATCCGCAGCCGCAATAGCGCCAATCTCCGCGGAATCTGGTCGCGGCAAGTTGGTGCTGCTGTTCCTTTGAGGAATCATACAAGAAGATGATTTGACAGGCCAACTACATGATTTAGGACCGCCAAGTATCTCGGGAAATGAGGATGAATTTTTCGAAATGCTTTCAGGGAAGACATTCAACAACCGCCACACCCTTGCTACTGTCTGTGGGTTGGGGCGCATGTCGCGCCACGCTTATGAGAGCGAACACTATCCTAGCAGACCAGACGTGTACTTGGCGTTCCACCCTCACGGTGCGTCTGGCTTCCCCTACATGGGTGGTTCGTGCGGGAATCATTACAAAACTCACCATAACCCCGAGGGAATCGTCATCGAAACACGAAAATTAGCGGACTCGAGCTTCGGTGAACTAGGGATGCATTTCAACTTACAACTCACTGTACAGGAGGTATTGATTCAATAACTCAGCATCGCGGCTTCTCGATATGGGCACCGATCGGCACCCGGGAGTGTTCAATTTCCAAACGTCCGTGAATATGCGTTGAATACCATGGAAATTACCGAACACCTAACGGTGTTAATGACGAAAGCATCGATGTTTCAGCATGTACGCGAGAGTGATTTCCACAGCAGAGACAGTTTCCCAGAAAGTCCTCATGTGAATCCTCCAAGGGCCCCGAGGGTTGGCTGCTGACAAACGTAAAATCATCACTGGCGGGGTTTCGTGATTTTGGATGGCAATTCATATTGGAATTGTCACATCGTGTTGGGCGTGGCATATAGCATATATTTCAGTCATGTAGGATCAGCATGTTTGTTGCCTTTAGTCTGATTGTATGTTCAAGGACTTCACTTCATTCACCATGAGGGGCGACAGGAAGCTCCTTGGACGTCTGCTTTCACGATGTGTTATACCATCTTCTGCGAGTGCTCATTCGCGAGAGCACCATTTGCCCCGAAATGGGTAGCTGGTTGCTGCCTAGGCCGATGACCGGAACAAAGGCTATGCTGGCTGGCGGGTCATCTTCGATTAGCGTGTCATCACACCAACCGCTTAAACAACCACCATGAATACTGGTGGTTCCGCAAAGTTCTTTCGCGCAGATGCGCTGCGTACAGTGCACCGGTGGGTGGGCCTCGCTGCCCAATTTGGCGGCCGCGGCTTCTACCCCGTTTCTTTGCACTTGAGGAGGCCAGACAAATATTTCAGCCTGGTATTGCCGAAATAACACGCGCTCGACACTCATTCGCAAAATGCCTTTTTGGACTTGTGTGAAGAACGAATGTTGAGCCCTAGTAGCCGGTGTTGATGATCAGCGAGTTTGCAACCATTTGAGCACACCAGATTGAAGATAAAGCCGTGCGCACAATGATAAATACATATGATATGGGACTCCGACACAGTTTTTATGTAGGGAAAATCGTATTCCCTCTGAATTTTCTCGCTTGAATGCTCGTGAAGGGGTGTGCGGAGGAGAAATCAAAGGAGATGGAAACGCCTGTGATATTAGACGAATATCAAGTCGAATCCATTATTTTGTTTAATTTTCCATGTTGTCGTACAACTCGCAGCCTGGATATTTGAATATGCATGAGCGTGTCATCAGGTTTTCGGAAAAACTCAGGCGGAGAAGGGAATAGCCCACCAGCTTTTCCAGCTCGGAAGTGTTGTCTGCGCGTTCGACGTGATCTGACAGATTGAAGGTCCTTATTGCTATCTGGTCCAACGTGTACCATGCATTGACCCCATGTAGTATGATGTGAATATCGCTTGGGATGTGATCCACTAGTTGACGTGTGCACAACAATGGGAGCTTGGAGCAGTGATGCTTTATGCCTTTGTCAAGAAAAAAGATGTTGTATATCGTGCACGAGCTACGAGCATGGACGCAGTAGCGAAACCGGACATATATTCTAACACTGAATGAGCTTGTGGAATTGATCGTACCTAATTTGCAAATCCCTGAACAAACTTTGTAGGATGTAAGTGATTACCTTCTGCTGTTGTGGAGAACCGTGCATGTGCATTATTGAACACATTGTCAGAAATTCGCGTTCATGTTAGCAGTATGGCTAGTCGTTCATCGTCAACATGGGTTTTTGTCAACATCAACATGCTTGTCCAACGAGCAACCGACCAGCATACAGATGCCAATAACTTCATATTATGCGCACGAGGAAAATGAAATATTGTGGCATATGCAGCTAGAGATATTGAAATGTTTGTTTATCACAAGCATGCTGCTGGTATGACTTAGAATTTAGAGAAATGGTTCATTGGTATGCACCATGCTTCCAAGTGACACGGTCATTGTGGAGCATATGAAAGGCTATTTTGGATGGGGACAGCATCATATAATCCAATTGGTCGATGAGCGATTGAATATGTTTCATGATGCAACAATACCCTGTGCACGACTCACGTTGGATATTGTTGCCTTGACTAAACCTTTTTGCTTTCAAAGGTCTATTGCAACACTAGTATCCCAATCCCACCCAAGTATTGACTTAGGCAACCAGGTCAATATCTTCATTCGGATGCACACCTTGGTTTTGGGAATGAATCCTAGGAAACATTTCATTCAACAATTCACAATGATTCTTTCCACAGCGCAAAGAAATTATTCAAGAAAGATTCGGAACAGATTCTTCGCTGCAGCTGCTGATACCACAGATCTTTTGAGGTCCCAACTCAGACTTAAGGCTCAATGAAAAAGGACACGCTCTCCGAGCAAGTGCCAACAGCTGATACTTCTGTGACTGTTTGATGGGGTGCAGCTTTGTCTGATGGTTTCTTCAAGGTCTGCTGCTGCTCGAACGTTGTGAGAGCATATGCAAGAGTGGTCTGTGCTCAGTGCTTGTGGTCTGTGACTTGCCAAGATGGGTATCGGCTCTAGGCTTCGCGGCAAGACCGGCAAGCGCATGCAGGTGTGATTTTTCATTCATGATCGCATGCAGCCACCTCTGCACGATTTGCCTTCACTTACAATAGATCGTACGCAATTTTCTGTAAATGAAGTGGAATTCAAGAGCAATCCCTGCATACATACTCAACCAGTATCGCTTGCAGAATGCAATTTCCTCCCACGAAGTGAGGCCTCATTCTTGTATCTTCGCACATCCAATGTAAGGTTGACAAAAGTTGTGAACAGTACACCCGTGGGAAAGCCTGCAGCGCAACAGCAGGTGTACTGCGCCCAAAGGTGCATTTACTTGCGGGCAAACGTTGCGTTGCATAATTACTCGGTATAATCACACAATCAAGGCGGTGCAACAGTGCTTGCCTAATTCTTGCATCTACTTGGTTGATTCAGAGGCCTGTTACTGGTACTGAGCTTGCAACGATATGGAGTTTGGTTCGCGAACCTGATTTGAATTATCGCCTTTTGACTGGAGCTCACTACTTCTTGTGTACACGAGTATTGTTAGTCGTTGGATGTATATGTTGCGTGTGCACGTGTGCGTGTCCTGCACCTAACTCTGTATGGCC
>NHOP01000756.1:0-13071 GCA_018697155.1 Pyramimonas parkeae | reverse complement strand
CCAGCCACGGGCGCTACGTCTATTTTTAGCGCGCGCCGAGGCAGATGTTCTGCAAAAGTGCCAACGAGGTTTCACGAGCTGCCGCTACCAGAGTACTAATTTGGCGCAATCTGTGCCAGTATCCGTGAACGAAAGCAGCCGTGCACACCCACGTTGCTACGGTCAGGAAATCAACCCATGGGTTTGGAATGTTCAGCACGAGCAGCATAGCGATGGTGCCTACTGGACTGGAATGCACAGATCCGGACGGTTCAACATCCGAGCCTGGGACCTGTGCTATGATGTTCTGCACTCTTGCTAACGATTTGCCTAACGTTTACAGGGGCCTTGAGCGTTCTTGGCAGGGCGGCATCCGTATCTTTGCACCGTTTGATAACTCAAAGAGAATCCGCATCGGATATCGAAGAGAAGAAGAGACTCAAACATTGATGAGGATCCGCGTCCAAACAAGCTGCACCTTGTTTGTCCCAGACTGGCTTATTGCTTCTTGTCCGAGACTGGCTTATTGCGGTATGGTTGCAGTGTGCCGCAGAACCAACAGATTGAGTTTCTTCGGTTGTGGTGGTGATTTCTTGCATTAGCATTTGTTGATGAACACTGTTGCATGGTCGAGCTGGTAGGGTGGCGAACTGTGTCAAGGGAGATCCTGCGTGCAAGCACCTTATTGGCAGGATAGCCAAGCTAAGACCCTTTATGGCCGGCAGGATACTCTCCATAAGCGAGTGTACATCACAATGACCATGACGTTTGGTGATCCGAAATTCTTGTTGCCGGTGGGGTATGGTGTTCTGCAGATATGAGTCCCAGGCAAACACCCAGCGCGTGCGTATGGGCACAGACTCGGAGCTGGCTGTGGAGCGGCTGGAGGCTATGCGCAGGGAGGACAAGGCTCGCCACGAGGAGCACATCTCCCGCCTCAAAAGAGAGGAGGTACAATGGCAACAGTACATGGCATGAAAAACGAACAAACACGTCATCACACCTTGCTGATACCCCGATTGCGTCGAAGTGGCTGATGCCTATTGACCAACAAATGGAAGTTGAACCCTTTGCATGAATGGTGCTTGTTGTAGGTGGTTTGGGTGATGAATCACTGCTTGGAGATGACCCAAGCCACATGCATGCCCACGTTGCAGTTGGCAGTTGTCACCCAACGTTGTCAGACCAGTCTTGTTGATTACTCAACGTTTTGAGTCCCGCTTATAGCTGTTGCAAGCTTGTGAGTGATTGGGGACAGGAGTCTTGGAACTTGGTTGTGTAATGTTGGGTTGTACTTGATAGTGGTCGCGATTGCGAATATTGATGGTGGGAGTCTGTCCATTTTGCCCGCATGAGGATGTGTTGCGAAGCTTGCACATAGGACACTGACTGCTTGTTTGGATTGTACATCCAAGAGTGATTCTTCGCGTGCAACCCTGGGGGGGCATTTAGCGGGTCAAATGAAAATGCGCGTATCCACAATCATGGTTTCTTTCAAATGGATGTTGAATCGGTTTAAATCAGTTTATGGGTTTAGTTCAGTTTCATTTGAATCAGTTTACGGGTTTAGTTTATTCAGGTTCAAATCAGTTTGTGGGTTTAGTGTGGTTGACTTTGAATAACTCTATGGGTTTGGTTTAGTTTAGTTCAGTTGGAATCAGTTATTGGGTTCAGTTTGGTCTAGTTTACTCAGCGACGTTGTGTACATACTGTCTGCATGTTTGCATTCTATCACTCATGTATTGCCTAACAGCTTTTCAGAGTGGGTGCTGGAGTTGGTCAAGCAGGTATCCAGACAGGACGAGATGCGTAAGCAGCTAACTCAGGCGGCAGAGGACGCGGAACGCAAGCACATGAGCGAGGTCAAAGCCTTGAAAGAAAATTTTGAGGTGGAAAAGGAGACCTGGCGGGCGCATGTGCTGGATAAGGCTCGGAAAGACCTAGTTGAGAAGGAGAAAGTGCTCAAGGCCAAGTGCGAGGGAGAGCGCGATGCACAGGTTTTGTATGTTTTTCTACGCATGCAGCTATCACGCCTTGAACAGTGTGTTAGGAGTGCTCCATACAATAGTGCTCCTTACAACAAGATCAATCTCCGGAACAGGGCGAAAAGCGGAATTGCTGTTCTGTATCGATGCATACACGGCTAGATGTTTGCAGAGTAAAGGGTTGTTGGAATGACTGGCCAAGGAATCTTGTGGCTTTTGTCAAAGATTATATGCGTTAGAAAGGTTTTGGTGGAACTCCCTTGCGCAGGTAGAATTCAAGTGAACATTCTAGAAGCGCGTATTTCCGAAGTTGGATCCTATCTCCATTTGTTTATCGAAATTGTAGGTCTATAATTTGAATTTGTGTCGGCAACGCGCGAGCATAGCTGCGCGTACTTTTTTCCAGCGTTCCCCACTTGACCGCGCGAATAAGATTCGCTGGGGTGAACCAATTGTGGGTTGAACAAATTGCACATCGTTCCCTCTCCGGCGTGTGTTTTGTCCCATCACAACAGTTTCAGAAGATTACTTCGCAAGACTCTCGCACAAGGTGAGACAGGACATTGCATAATGCAAGGAGGTTTGTATGTTTTAGTTTTACAAGTTCGATCCATGATGATCTGTGTTTGGGAAAGTGGATAATTCGGGTCCGTAACGTAGATTCTGTTCGACATTTAACCTCCATGGACGCTCGCGACGTGCTGAGTTCCCAACCTCAGAACAATATCGGCTGTACTGAAAAAAATTCTGTTGGCTGCAGCTGGAGATGGTGGTGAACAACTTGCAGAGCGAGGCAGACACCAATCGCAAGGTGACGCAGAGAAAGCACAAAGAGGAGCTGGAGCATATTCAACAAAAGCATGCTCAAGAGCTGGAGGGGCTTGTGGAGAGGAACTCGAAATTGGACGCAGCTCAGCGGGAGGCAGTGGAGGTACGGTTTGGTACCTGTTCATTAGTCCAGGTGATTCATTGCAGATGTTTCAAAGCTCTTTTGCCTTGCTACGAAGTTATGCTGCCATCCGGCACGTGATCGCTGTCCAGGTTGGTATGTTGTCTCTTGTTGGATCGCATCATTTTTCATTCTCATGAGGAAGTCACTTGCAGCGTCTGTTACCAGCATACCCCACGCTTGGCATGCTTTGTGTTCAAGGCTTGCGAAGGGTACCATACCAGCTCGCGAGCAAATCCAGGATTCTGCGACTGACAAGATTAGGGTGCTCAATACTGAAACCGTATTGCAAGTCAACTGCTCAAGGGTTGCGTATTGCGTCCCCACTCTTGCTTCTAACGATTGCCTATGCACTCCAGAAACCTCACCAACCACTCGCAAATGTGCTGAGGAACTCATATTGAATCGTGCGGTGAGACAATATTGCATTGGGAAAAGAGTTTGAAACGCTGGTACACTGTCGCATGCGAGAAAGTTGCGCCGATTTTGGTGCACGGTTGTTGACAAATTGGAAATGCACAGCTGCAGGTTACGGAATTAGGCCAAGTATTCATGTTGACAAAGGTATTGACACAGTTCTTGATCAGATGATGCTTCATCGTGATGCCGTACCTGTCAATATCAAAATTATATGCTACGCTGCGGTGTTTTCGATTGTTGCTGCTGATGGAAACTAAAGGTTCGCAAGTACCAGCTTCAACAAGAAGCAGTAACCAGTGTTGTTCCTTGTGATGACAATGCGTTTCAAGCACGCCAGCCTGTCTCTCTGCACAGAACTTACTATTTTTGAAATATATACTGCTCCATGCGCACGAGGAACGCGAGATGGCTCCACCGAAAAAGTGTATGGAAGATGGGCATCCCCTACCTTGGCTTGTGTTGCAAGAGGTTCTGAGCTCAAGCTCTGATATGCATAGTTATTGTGGTGAATGAATCTTCGGCCGATAATTCAATAACCGTCGGGCTGGCTGGCAGGTTGTATCACATTGGGTGGTTGTACCCATTGCGTAAACAAACACTTTGATATCTGCTGGTTCATGACTTACGACGATGTATGAGGTGCTTGCAATTGAAAGTCAACACCACAACTACCATAAAAGTACGCAAGCAGCCGCCGACCTATGAGATTAAAAGCTGTTGCTGAGCCAGCTGAGCAAGCGACGCAGAACTGCAACTTCTGCGGAACTTGCAGTCCCAGCGGGAGATGGCAGGGCGTCTGGCATCGGCCGAGAAGCACGTCGACCATTTGCGGCAGGAGCTCACCTCAAAGAACGACACCCTACAGTGGATGGAGAAAGTTATGTCCAGCACGAAGTCGGACCTGGCCACTCGCGAGCAGGAGATCCGGTCGGTGTATTTGGAGAAGGAAGAGGTGCACAAGCACAAGGTGCGCAGTTAGGGAAGAAAGGGCTTGCAAACCGTTCTTACAACATCGACTCGCAATTTCCATCAAGGAAACAGCAAACGGTTGTCCCAATGTAGGGTCCGCAGATAAGCGATGAGGGACAGTTGCGTGGGCCTTGTTTCTCTTCGCTGAATTAGTCTGCAGTTGTTTAGGTTCTACGACACGCAAGCCTGACTCTGTAGCTTACGTGCCAGGATGCATGCAAGTATATAGTTTTGAGTATGTAGGAAGTGCTATAGTGACGCGTGCAGTATCTGCACTTTTTTCTGGGTGTCGTGTCTGGTGTTGTGCTGACGCATTGAGGTTGGGAGCAAGTGTTGTTTGAGCACGTTTCTTGTGTGGGAGTGTGTGTTTGATTATTTTTGGCACCTAATTAGATTCACGAAGCAAGCGAATACCGCAAGCCATGTGTAGATAGAAAGCACAAGGACCTCAAGAATATGTTATGCTGCAGATTTCATTCATTGTACCTTTTGCTGCGGCACTACTCATACCAAAGAAACCATCTTAAACGTCTCAACATGGCTATGAAAATTTCATGGACCCACCGGGTCAGCAAACACGCAATTTAGCCGATTTGTTTTCTCTGTATCATGACTTTAAGCCAAAATGCACATGGTATCAGGATTTCCTTCTCATCAGCAAAATCAACAGATGAACAGAGGTATCTGGGCCAGATATCCACTAGCCAATCACCGACAATACAAACAGTTTGTATCTGTGTTCTTGTATTCCGGCAGTAAAGCCTTATTGGAACAGTTCATCTGAAAATTGCACAGGCACGGCAGGATTGATTTACACATAGATGTGCACCTTATGAGAGGCGCATGGGACTGGCTTGAATTTGGGGGCTTTAATGATTTGAGTGCCGAGATGGGTTTGATTGCCTCGGCCACTAATTCATCACATGCAGCATTGTCTGGCGGGTCATCTTTGATTAGAAAGTTATCGTACCAATTTCTTTGAACCCACAATGTTACCTGGTGGTCGAATAGGTAACAGTTATGGATGTTGTCAGATGAAACAAATTGCTGATTGTATTTGGCTGATTTGAAGTACGTATTTTCTATTTTGTGGCATGTGGATGGCTGGAACAAGCACTCAGTTGCAAGCTCTACAGGAGGAGAAGCAGAACATTCAAAGACGCTTGGATGAGATGGATTCTGATTATGAGCGCATACGGCAGCGCAAGGTACGTGTGCATGTGTGCGTGTGTATTTCCTAATGCTTGAGCGTGAATGCACTTTTTATCGTTCAGGTAGAGTATCTTATTTGTCTTACCTGGAGTTCAATTTTCCGCCCTTTTGGTGAGGGTCTCTCTCCATATTTAATGGGATATGACCCCTATCAGCAGCGCGGTCAGCTCAAAGCCACACCAGCTCACCGTTGAGTAGAATTCCATAACTTGGCAATGTCACTAGGAACAGTGCACCAACCCTACCACATGTCTACAGATGCCAAATAAAGATCCTGCAAGATGCGTCCGACAGGATAAAAATCAACGTCCCCACATGGACATAGTCGTGCGCACTCGAGCAACCTTCTTGCTTGCATGCTTATGTGGCAGAGTGATAAATCCAGGTCCCGGATTTGAATGCGAGCATCTGCTTCCTGTGCACGTCCGACAGCCGGTGTCCTGTGTGAGAACCTGCTACCGGTGCCCGCACAAAAAAATACAGAGTAAATCGAGGAAAGCATGTTTATGTGTATTCATATATATGCTTTTCCCAATTACTCTCAATTTGTTGGTATATGGTAGTCATGCAATGTGTGTTGGATTTACGACCTCGGAGGTGCACCAGCAGCAGAAGCTCACATTCCAGCTGGTCTTTGAGTGATTCCTTTGACACATGAGCGTGTGGTCAAGGTGGTTGCTCAGGTGTGCATGGCGGTGTCCTTCCGGGGACGTTGATGTGGATTCCTCAGGACACATCTTGCAGGATTTATAATTTACAGCTGTAGATAAGTGGTGCTATTGGTGTACTATTCCTTGGACAGATATTGCATGCTTATGGAATTGCACTGCGTGATTAGCTGATGAAGTTTCCTGCCCAGGCGACTGCATACAGATATATATTTTTGTACACGTGTATATGCGTATATACATAGGACCTGGCCCTGACCCAAACGGCGCGGAGCCGTGTCAATCGAATCATGCCCCAAGTTCCGTCGGTGCTCAGATTACCTTTCAAAATGTGTGTGTCATGTCAACAAGTACTTTGTGTGCTCCAAGGAGAATATATCTTGTCGTCCCCGTCAGAATAGCCTGCCGATGTGTGTATTTCTATGCGTTCAACACTCTTTGTGGCCGGTTACATATTTCAAGCATGTACTCGACTTTACCTCCTGAATGTTCACCATGACATTCATTCAGTGCCAATTTTGTTTGTTGATGATTTGCACGGGTGCGCTCCAACTTCAGGATGCCGAAATAGAGCAGCTAGAGTCCCGAGTAAGACATACATTGGCAAAAAAAGACGAGACGATTGCCCAGCTCCGTGACCAACTTGGCAGTGTCACCCAGCAGCTTAGATACACTGAGCAGGTAGGCACAATTGTGGATGTGCAATGTTTCCAAACAATGCTCAGTGTTGATACATCGGCATGGATTGTCTTGACAACTTACGGTGGAAGAGCAGGAGAAATTGCCGCAAACTTTACCTGTTTGGCAATATCTCCCCGCAACTTCAAAACAAACACTTGTAGGTCGAATTTCGTGGCTGGGCTGTTTCAACAATCCAATCCACAGGCCAAAAAAGTTCCCCCCGCGGATTCAGGAAGCTTTTTGTGGCCTGTTTTCATTTGTGTCATTGGCATATTGTCGTGTGCTTTTGTAGAAAACAGATACCTCAATAGGCCATGAGGTTTGTTCACGGTGAACGTAGTGGACATACAGCTGATGAAGCATGCCAGCGTTGGTGCTTCATGTCCATGGGATGGGTTAGCCTCGATTGGGAACAGGTCGAGACAATGCTTCTAATTAAGGGCCATATTCTGGCTGCACAGGCAATATCAATCCATGATAATCACGCTTTACCGCACTAGAACTACAATGCGTGTGCTTTCTTTTCCGAAACCACAATGATTTTGGGTCCGTGACAGCGAATCGACCTCTGTAGCGATGCGCAGGTTGCCACAAGATACATTCTTGATACATAGAATAGTACCGGCCGTTGATCACAAACAAGGGAATAAAGGATCTGAAGGCATGCGAATATTGGTTGAGGATACTGAGCGTGCGTAGTTCCCTTGCTACAGTGTGCTTCACAGCTTGTGCACATATCATGCGGCACGAAGCAAACACGATCGAGGAATAACACGATTGCCTGATTTGTCTGATGTTCATGAATTTCCTGGAACCATGAACGCAAAGCGCTAATCGACCGTATTTCCAACATAGCTGCGAGAAGGTGTAGACAAGTTCCAGCGTTGTTGAGTTCTAATAAGTGAAATACTCTGTAGCATTTGATAAGGGCTGTGCCACACGGAACATTTAGGATCTACCTGGTTGAGATGAGCGCACGGGGTGTATTTTGACTGTTTCAGGTACTGCAACGACAACAAGACGACATATTGCGCACCTCAGATACATAAGCATCAGCACGAAACTTTATGTATTTGTGGAGAGGACATTGTCTACTGATCGAATGTGGCAGGTATGTTTGCGAGCTCGCACCAATAGTGAGGAGTGAGACAGCCATGCACCTTGAAATGTTTGGGTAATCTATCTGTAAAAAGGAGGGCAAGGTGCGTAGCTTGCTTGCAAAATTCAGTGAACAGAAACTGTCTGGTAAACCGAAGCTGTACCAGATATTTTGTCCACCGCATTGGCAATCAATTTACAGTTCCAATCATCTGATTTGAATTGATAGATTGATGCAAGAAAACCAATGCATATGCTTAGAAGTGAATGTTTAGCTATGTTTCCTACTCGATCGCATGTGGAAGCCTTCGTAAAACGAAAATAATGCATCCCGCTGCACACGATACCAAGCAGTGACCAGGTGCGATATCAGTTTTGTCCATGAGCACACACTGCAAAGAACCGCACAGCTTGACAATTGGCAGCAATGCTAGCGAAACAAAGTTCCAATCATTTGATTCATGAATACATCGGAATATCATGTCTTGGAAGAGGAACAACGATAATTGAGGATTCATCATTTTATCCACTTTTTTAATTGCAACACCCAAGAAATTCGCTGGAAAGCTCATTCACCTGTCCTGTACAACTCTTATTTACTTTAATCACATACTTTACTATTGCACTTTGCACAATACCTACACAATGGTTACATTTTGCTCATGTAGTACAATATCTTTTGTTCCTCTAAGCATTGATCGCAGCTGATGAATGGCATGCTGGTTCCCACCTTGCACCGCTGCTGCTACATCACGCACCCCACATCTGACTACAGCACTGCAAAGCATACCTGAAACAGTGTCCAGAACCTTCTTGGACCTTTGTTCAGCGTTCAAAGTTGTCAAGTCATTGCGGGACAAGGTGGGTATCCTATGTTGTGGGGCAGTGGCTGCTTTTGTAGACGGACGAACTCTTATGGTATTACATATGCTGACAAGGTCACAGAGTGAGATCTCCACTTTCTGCACTTCCAAGCACAAAACAATCATCTCAGTTGGTTGACAGCCAGTTTCATATACCTTGTTCATATCACAGCGAGAAAAAACACTTCAGCCGGTGGCCATGGACCTACATGCGTTCACTTGCCTTGAATAGATATAGCAAGAAACCGCTCATCAACAGGATCATTCATCTATCTTGTTCAGGCTACATAAAACAATGGAAGAACCAAAAAAAGTCTGTGTATTGGTGTAAAGTCTTCTTATACTTTACTCCAATCATGTTTTCGGAACCGACAACACACCTTAGCTAAACAAGCTCCATGTGCATTGGCAAGAGCTCCTTCAGTAGCACGAATTCGGCTACACATTCCAAGAAGTGACGATTCTGTTAGTTGACCAGGCACCAGTATCCATCCTGCAATCGCATGTAAGATGAGGATGATCAACTATGTGCACGACCTTGATGGTGTTCGTGCAATATTTCAAAGCACATAGTGCAACCTCAAAAGATGCTGCAACTCAAAAGATCCCCAAAAACATATACAAATGCATGCACACGTGAAAGGATCAAACAACCAGAGATTATCCAACCCATCCATGAACTGGACCACGGCCCAACGCTTAACAAAATATATGATGAACGTGAGCAGTTTGTACAAGGACCCAACCTGCCCCTTGTTGGTACCGCATGGCGCCGCCCATAATCGCAGTCAAGGCGCCTTGCTTTATATCACCCAGATGGTGAATCCCCTGCAAGTTTGGAATTTAGACTCAACCACTTCTCATACATGATTTGACCAAGATTCAGCGCACTGGATCAAAATGCACCAAGATGACCCTTCACAATGATACTTTTGCAGTTGGTTCTTTCCCGACACTCAAGTTGTTGCTTGATAGTACAATGACCCACAATAGGGGCTACGTGAACCCTGAGTCCACAGGTATGTTCGTCTCATGAGGATACGAAACTGCTTCCTGGCGCATGGCATGTGTTTGCTGCTTCAAATTTTTGCGGGGGCCATGTTCAATGTGATGTCTCACAAGGATAAAACTAGATACTTTCTCTGTGAAGAAAGTACGACCCACACAGAAGTGAGGCATACTTTGGATATGATTGTGAATATCCAAAGTTGATTGAACAGAGACAGTGATCTGTTCCTCGCCTGTGACCTGGCCTGCACAATATCGGGGACGGGGAAATGCCGTTTATCTCAAATGCTGTTGGGGTTCAATCAGCTTTACTAGGTAAGGCCAGCTCCGATTAACACACTGGCGATAAACAAGGCCAAACCGGCCGTTGAGAATCCATCTACCCACTAATTGATATGATCTTGACCAAGTTCACCATGAATACATATGTAAATGCCCAATTACTTCGGCCGAATATGCTAAAACCGTAGCCACACGCACCGACAGGGCTGATGCTATCACTCGATCACCACCCCACTGTCCGTCCAATATTCTAGAGCTCGCTTCCTTTGCAAAAACACCAGACTCTTTAGTTGGAACTTGATTGTGCTCACAACTGAACGTATCGATTATCTCCTGCACAATCTTCGCGCGATCTTGCCATGTGAGTGCATACCGCAATCTCCCCCCGGCCTCCAATGCCTTGCATAACAATCTGCATCGCAAAGAAGCACATTCAATTAAATACAACAATGTGACTGTTGAGAATGATAGCAATTCATCCGCTTGTCCATACAGAGATGACCAGATTCACCGTGCAGTGCTCTTCTATGCCCTCAACCACAGGAAATTTCACAGAGACCAACAAGTGTGTTCGAGGGGAACTCAAACTCCACACTCACGTCTGAAGACAGCAATACACAGCTACAGGAAATAGAACAATAGTATTGAGTGAAAATTTCCTGTGGATATGAAATCCAAAACCTGACGAATCGCTGAAACTTCAACGTCAACCTGCCGCAACCCCCCCAGTATATGAGTTCTTCTGTAGACCTGAGTCGTCGAGCTGAGCGAGCTCTTACCTGTCTCGTCCCTGACTTCTGTCCTTGTGACGTATTGAGGCTAGCCTAAGCGCTTGCATGAATGTTGTGGTATCCACCTGCTTGTCCACCAGAGTGCCCAGCAGTAGGGCGTCCGCACGTGCATGTACAGGAGCCCACCTTTGCCATGCTTGCAGCACCTGCGACAACAACCCTAAAAATGCATGTTCACATGTTTGCACTATAAAATTAGTCTGGGAAAGAAGAGATTGGGTTCCAAACCGTTTTCAATAAGCAGGTCGTAGGCACGCGGGGTCTCGAACCAAAATATACAGTGTGCACAAAACGAAGCATAAGAGCATACTGTAAAGCAAGAAAATCTAAGGAAGGACTACACATTTGTTGATTTAGGCGGTCCGAATCATGCTCAGTGCACGGGACATACATTCATACGAAGAAACAAAGTTTCTCGCCTATCAGCACACATAAAGTACAGTATACTCATTGTTGACAAGAAATAAAAGACAAAAAAAAAGTGCCAAATTTCAAAAGGCTACAAATTGCAAACAGCCTCGTCCCTTGAGAACGTTTCAGTGCAGGGTTCATGGATAGGAAGAATGTTCAGACAACTAGATACTAACTCACATCCACCGCTACCTCATCTCAAAGATTGTTGGAAAATTAATTTCATACCTAATGTTGATCTTTCTTACTTAAAGTATCAGGACCTCTGGGATTGCTTTCACAAAATGATATAATCAAAAGAGGAAGCGTTCATTTTTCAATTCCCAACATGGGGCCTCATCAAAACATGGTGGCAGTTCTCCTGAGTGTTGGCATCACCTGATGAGCTGCCCCAGGCGAGTTTGCTGGTATTTGTCGTATGGCAGTGGTCATGGTACGCTTGCTTGGGACGTGCCCACAAGAAAGCATCAGGTGCAATGTGTTGAGCATCGGCGCCGTCTGCATGCAATTCAACACTGCCACAGTGAGTACCCTATTGAAACTTGCTGATACAAGAACTCTGAATACTGCTCAATCATAGGAAAAAATACATCAACCTCTACGCCGTCGATGCGACAGGCAATCATGGTATTGCACGCCATAAAACGGAATGCAACCAAACCTCACAGACCTCAGAATACATGCTAACTGCACTACAACTGTTGCAGTGTGCTGACGTGTGGGTAGTATCGGCAACTGCTTCAATGCAAGACGAAATGAAAACTTGATTGCGGAAGTGGCGGCCAGCAATGCATGTACCAAGTGCCAGCGTGAAATTGTAGTGGAAATCTATACCTACTGCTGTCAGCCGGTAAGAGTACAAACAAATTCAACCCAAGGCTCAGCTTGAATGTCTTCCGTGCAGTGGGAAGTGATAACGTCCTAATCACATGCCAAGGAAAAGCATATTGAGCTGATCACATACGTGCAGATGCAAACCACAGGTCCTGTAACATTCACCCCATAGACCCGACCAACTACCCTTCGGGGCAGGAACGCCATTATGCCTGCCCGTGCGCGCGTGTTTATCGCATGCGCTTAACGTGAAAGTGTAAACTCCCAGACCTCATCTTCCATCAAGCTTCACTTGGTGTAACATTGATATAATCTGCCTGCAGCAGTACCTGCGCTGTGGCGGCACAGTAGCGCAGCAGCACATCCATGGGCTCGGAGGAGCTTTGACTGTGGGAGGCTGCGGATTGAACCAAGGCAAACGCTAGCGCCATTCTGTCCAATCGAAGCGCCGCTCGCACAGCTTCAGTGGTTACCGACGCGTCCAAGAGGGGCACTTGACAAGCGTACACAGTCTCCGCAGACCCCAGCTTGTGATGGCTCCTGCCGGGCGGAATTTTTTTCCCGGTAGCTTGGTGAGCCATGGATAGCGCCAGGTCCATCTGTGAGGGGTGGGCAAAGTGAGAGGTTGAGAGAAGCACACGAGCGACGAGAGCAAACATGCGACCGATTCGAAGTGTGTAACTCCTCCAAATGAAATTATGTTTCTTTGCGGGCGATTACGGTCTCCGTGCTGCGACAGGAAAAGGCCACAATTTCTTGTAGGCCTGGCATTCTAGACTCTTATAAGCGGGCGGAGTCAACCTATTGTGAACACGAGAACAACTGGAAATCCACGAACTGTTTGTGCACGTCGCTGTGTGGCACAAATGCATGTGCTTGTCCGAGACATGGCGGACTATTTCGCACACATAAAACGACTGT
>NHOP01000755.1:0-13082 GCA_018697155.1 Pyramimonas parkeae | reverse complement strand
TTTTTTTTTTTTTTTTTTTTATTTTTTTTTTTTTTTTCGCATAGTGAGAAGTTTGTTTCAATACTGGTTTTTGCAATGATAGACGTGCGGTGCTCCGTTTGAGCAATCTGTGTCTTGAGACGTGTAGGTCGTTAATACAAAACACAAGCGCGAGTTGAATTTGTGGAGATCTCCTAGCCTTGCGTGTGTCTGGTGTACCCTGACAACAAAGACAAGGTCGATGGGCGCACTTGAACATTGCGGAGAACGTGGGCATGGCTGAAAATGGATTGGACTGAAATGCGTGGATGCCTGACAAATGTGCCCATATCAAGGTGCACACTATGCTAAGTTAAAGGCCTTGCAAGAAAGCTTCTGCGTTTGTGTTACAAAGCTGGTGCTGGCGTACCGCAGAGGACCATTTATCCCTCAAGAGGACCTGTTCTACCCTGCGCATTGTTGTCTGCTTGGAAGTAGACGTATGCACTGCTCAATTGCACACATTGCCAGTAATGCGCTCACGCACTCAGCGACTAGGCGCGGACTGTCCTTGTCCTGAAAATCTATCACAGATGGATTCTAGTGGTCAGCATGGTTGCCACTCGGCCTAAGTTTGATGGATGCAGATTTTTGGTCTGTCGCAAGCATCGCTGATGAAACTGCGGTCCGCTCATTGATGAAGTCCACAGGACGTAATTGACTTTGAATTCATGCTCTTAGCTCGAATGGTATGCGTCCATGCCAACACTTTGATTTTGAGGCTTTTGTTGAGGGGTGAGTTCAGCGTTGTGCTTTGGTGGCATGGCTCAACATTTCTGACATGATAAGTGGCACGCACCGGGGTGTAGGTATAGACTTAGCAGCCCTTTAGCGTAGAATGGGAGTCCATACCGACAGAGCACACTTGACCAGCACAGAACATATCGGGATGGTTCTCAATTATTCATTATCTTTGATGCAACCGACCCGCACATGAACTCTGTTGCGCGCATTGTTGTGTTCGGATTTCTGATGACAACTGATACAGGACACTTCGGCGGCAACGATCATTGCAGAGATCAAGCATCATCAGAAGGCCTTGGGGAATATGAGGCTTCTGGGCGGCGACAGCGTGCTGCTGGCTGTGGAGCCGGACTTTGATTTGCAGGGCGCGGCCAGCACCTACGCCACTCATCTAGAGCACATCACCGAGGTGAGATATGGACGGCTCGTGCGCGTGACATTCGACGTTGTTTCGAGGCGACTGAGACAAAGAATTTTGAGCGTATGCTTCATGATAGAAGTCTTCAAGTCTTTTTGTTCATTGAAGGTGTCAAGGATCGAAGCATTGCAGTCTTCATGGTGAATATGCTTTTTGCATGGACGTTGCGCTAAACGTATGCCCCGGGTGTTATTCGCGCTGCACAACCATTTGCACCGTCCTGCTTGGGGCTCGGCAATTGGAATAGTCATTCGCCAATCGACTTGACCCACCACCAAACCTAGCTAATATGGAATCAACAGCCCAGGGGGAACAAGATCTGCATCAATGTAGGTTCACGTTATCAACACTGCTGCATGTGGCTGGGGTGATGTCAGCCTGCAACCTACTAAATTGATGGCAACATCTGCAATTTCATGAACAGACGAGATTATAGGAGATGTGCACAAGCACCCATACATGTGAAAGCTAGAGGGCGCCAAGTTTTATGCACTAAGTGAGATAGTTGATTTTTCTCGAAATTCATTTGGGCATGCATACTGGAAGGAGGCGTGACATTGACTCTTGTTTTGTCTATTGTGTGGTTTAGTCCGTTCAGGGGTCTACAGAAGGCACCCGCTCTAGAACAACCTTCAATCCTGCAAAAGGGTACGGCTAGCATCTCCACAATGTAATTAGCCAATAAGGCGTACGCTTTGAGCCGCCAGCCAGCAATGCCTATGATCGAATATTGCCCGAAGGAATCACCTAACACAACGAGGCTGAAATGCTGCACCCTCGGTAGGATACGAGAACCTCCGTATGAAGTAGATGCGGTGTAAGTGATGTCAATATCTCTTGTAATTTCCTTAGGTCATCTATGGAGAGTACATGCTCCACCGCCTGATCTCTCCTGTGCGGGCACGATTGGCACCATAACCAAGTTTTGTCTGCTAAAGCTGGTGTGTTGCTCGCAGGTGAATTTCAACGTGCGAGCCCAACCAAGGGAAACAGGGATGTTTTCCATCCCAGTACACGTGGAGACGCCCTGTTCCTTCATCGGAAAAGATGTAAGTGGCCTACTGGTGTGCGCTCTCAAGGTAGCCTGCGCACTGCCAAGGATGCAAATTGTGGATTGGGCAGTGTGCTTGCGAGCAAAACAGCTTTGCGTCAGCCCAGTGTGCCTCGCTTGTTTGGTTGCAAGCACAAGCTACAAGAAAAGCGCATTTCCAACAAGGTTCAAATCCAGAATCTGGTGTACGTCTGCAGACATGAGCTCTAACCGAGGCGCTCATGGTTTGCAGTCTATTCCACAGTATCGTTTAATGATGCAGAATCAGCAAATCAATAAGATTACCAAGATACCAAGATACAACGTTGTTGTATTTCGGAAGTTCCGATGGTAGCCGGAAGCCTCTTTGATGTTGTGTCGTCAGCTTCTCTGTTTGATCTCATCGTTGATTGACGTTTGATTTTTGTACTTCTTTTTGAGGGGGCTTTCCGAACTTGCGAGCTGGTTGTATCAGATTCACCATTTTGTTGGGGTTGGGTCTGGGCCGCGCCAGGCATGCTTGGAGCTGTCCAATATCCCTGGCACCCAGCTAGTTGCACTCGAGCGCGCCACGGGGGAGGTGATGCACGTGTCCTCAGGGCAGCCGTTGATCGTTGCGAGCAAAGATATCCTGTGGTTCCAAGGCACCGCCGCCTCCGTGGTAGAGCTGCGCAAGATCCCCGGTTTCGAGTTGGAACCAGATCAGGTGAGGGGGATGCTGCTGGTTGTAGAGTGCTCTCTGGGAGCTGTCATGGGCGCTCCGTCTCTTTGGTAAAGCTTTCAGGTACACTTTCACATCGTTGATCTCAAACGGATAACTTTTTGGAAGTGCCCGATGTGCTCAGGCTTGCCAGGTTAGCCGCGAAAGCTATGGGGTATGGAGCACTTACTTGAAAATGTGAAGTGAGTTTGGTGCAGTATTCCCGCAACTACAGTCGACTGAATGTACGCCTTGGGCAAATCTAAACGGTCATATATCCTTTGTTGGTGTCTGGTGCCAAAAGCACCTTTTATTCTGTAGGAGGATTGCTATCGGAACCATATACACAGTTCACATGCCATAATTTTTTGGATGGTGTTTTATGAGATGCGATAGCACGCACATGCATGTAGCGCACGAATCAGTTGACATAACTTACCGCCTTTGGGTAAGAGCCGTGTTACTGAATGACACATTTGCATTTAAGGTATGACCCTTCAAACAAGACAGCCATCATGAATGATGTTGTAGTGATTGTGTTTATAATGTTCTACACGTGGGAATCTTTATTAGATCCTAGACTGACATTGTGCGCTCGTGGTTCCCATGAGATGTTGACACATCCTGCTGATTGTGCTGCGGTATTTAAATATGTAGTGGTGTTGATTTCCGATGCAGGTGGCAAAGCTGGGTGTCCCAAAACTGGACAGACGCCTGGTGCAGGCTGTACTCTCCGCACGCAGCCGTTTGGTTGGTGTCTCAGTCAAGGACTCGCACTTCCGCTCTGAGTTCAACGCTGCCATTGTTGCCATCCATCGAAACGGTGACTCGATACACACAAGCCCAATCCCCAGCGCTCGGGAGCTTGTAGCTCTCAAAAAGTGAAATAGCACAATCCAGGAACTCGTTTCTACACACGCAATGTGCCCACTTGTATTGATTCGCGTCTGTCTTGCACTGGACAAGAAGTCCACAGCTGCTAGCGCTGACCCAGCTGTTCATGTTTGTGTTTGTGTTTGTATTTTGCTGGCACATGAATAGTTACAGCATAATACAACTACCCTGCAATCAAGCTGTCATCACAACAACCCTGTACATTCTCATTGCTAGGATTGGAAGCTCAACTCTCCGCATCTGAGTTCCCGATAGTTTACGACAAGGTCTTTTTTAACAATAATCGCGGTATACATACCTTCTTGAAATTATTACACGTGGTACTCTGCTATGTTGTCCTTTTCCTTGATGACTTGCTGCGTGCAGCGCCGCTGAAGAACCTGCTCTCACTGGTGAACAAACTTGCTGGCTCCTGATCAGATAAATTGTTGGCATTAGTCTCTCCGCTGTCTGGCGACCCACATTGCAAGACAACCTGTGCGCATTTGATTTTTGGATCGAATCCGCATTGCGCCGCAGGTATTTCTACGCCCTCCCCATGTTTGTTTTTCGCAGCTTACGGCACCAGCGGCGTGCACAAACCTGTGGTCTTGCAGGTGGACACGTAATGGGGAAGATTGGGGAGGTGGTGCTGCAAGCAGGAGACGTACTTCTATTGGATTGTACAGGCTCCTTCGTAGCCAAGCACCGAGGCAAAGAGGTAAGACTTGGTGCCCTGGAAGAACTGATGTGCCTGGGATTTTGCTCTCGCTTTCTCAGCTGCTATTGTGCCACAGCAAGCAGAATACTCTGTATTGCCCAATTGACTTGATATCCGGTGTGCAAATAGCACACCGAAGCGCACATTCCTGGTATTGCCGAATGGCATCTGGTTTGGCTAGGCCTAATATTGTGATTGCTCTCGTGCAGTCCATCCACTTGATGTACATGCTCTTGCGCATTTTATGTGCCATGTGCATGTTGACTGTGATCACTGTTTTGCACGTGTGTAGCACATACTTCATACAATCAACAATACAACCAATACCACGCAGTGCACGGTACACACTACATGCTACAACATACAGGTCAACACAACAAAACACTGAATCCACTACTCGTGGTAGTTCGGGTGTACAGGTCTTTGTGTGCCATATACAATGATCAGTCGATTGTACCAAATGTATGGCTTACAATCTCCGTACATATGGTACAAACGACATTGTCCGGGTGCATGCATGACGTGAATGGACTGTGCTGCCCAGATTCAGGGAACATGTGGAAACAAGGTTTGCACAGCTTCCTATCCACTGATGAATGCTCAATTGTTAGAATTTCAGAGGCGCGCGCACCAAATCTCGATGCGCCAGTTTTCAATTTTCATCTCCACCTGGTGATGTGTAGATTTGATGAATCGGTCGCTACCACCCAGGACTTTCTGCTGGTGTACGAGCTGTCAGACAGCGCGCCCCCTCGCATGGAGAAGCTGTCACTGGCTCTGTTGTTGGGTCTGATGATGATTGTGCTGTACATTGCGGAGGCGGCGGACTTGATCACGGCCGCACTGCTGGCGGCAGGAGGAATGGTGCTGGGGGGCTGCTTGGACGTGCACTCGGCACGCAACGCTGTGCAGTGGGACGTATACATCACAATTGCGTGCAGCTTCGGATTCAGGCAAGTCAGTGAAAATGCAGAGTTTGTTTCCACATGGGCATGAACATCCAGCTGTTCGTTGGTTGCTTCATTTTGCAAGAGTGTTCCATATTCTTGGTTCGTTGCACTCATTTGTTCAATGCTCAGTCAGGTATTGGGCGTGAAGCCATAAGTAACGGAGAAAAGGGGGATTATACTTTTTCCTTTCAGAATCCTGGTGGTTCGTGCCAGGCAAACTGTTGATGTGTAAAGAATTATCGCTTCTTTGTTAATGCTGCATTTGTTTTGAAGATTTCACCTCCACGTGCAACCTTTTGATACAGGTGCTATGGTTTCCTGCATGCAGCAGACTGTGATATTGGTGATGGTAGTACACGCCCTGCACGACACTGCGCGTACATTGACTGGTGAGAATATGTGTGTGTTGATGCGGATTGCTATCCTCAGCGCGGCCCTTGAGAAGACGGGGGTGGCGAGTTCCATCTCTGAGTTGCTCGTGGATGCAGGGCTAGCCACAGGCACGGGAGGTTCGGGGGTGATGGTGGCCATCTACCTTGCGACGGTGATGTTGTCCAATGTCATGGCAAACAACGCAGCTGCAGCCATCATGTTCCCAGTTGCGGCCAGCACCGCTGAGAAGCAGGGCATGGACTTAAAGCAGGTAAATGTTTTGATTATTGTTTATCTCATGTTCATTTTGAGTATGTCTTGAGTAGCAAGACTGGTGCCTTCTTCAGAATTCACCTATTCAACAGACGGTGTATGCAAACTATCAAGCCACGTCACATGCAGTATGTCTGGTTACCTGTGGTGCCGAAAACTTCAGTAGCACAAGTACCGCAGACAACAATTCTGTGGTGCTTTGACCCACTAGCCCCACGCTCTGCAACTAGTTATCGGTGCGCTCTATTTTCTGTCCAATCGAATGGCGCATGTAGCATGTCAGAACAATAATTGTGCGCAAGACTAGAAAATATGCGGGCAACATGTACATGCAGGCGTGGTGATTATCGGACTGAACACATTGTATTTATGTGGTACATGTGCATACATGTTGCTTCCCTGCCTGCACGCTAGCAACAAGCATGACAAAACAAGGCTCGCAAATCTGCATGCCTAGCAAAAATGTTTCATGTAAGGGGTTGTGTGAAATCGCATGAATATAGCATTTGTATAGCTCTCACGCCTGTTACTAGTACGTCGAATGGTTGTGCTGGTTTTGTCCCAACAAGAAGTGGTGGGCTGGAAGCCTTATCACCTTATCGCACCAGTGAAGTCCACAACCACAAGTTCTCATCCCAAGGAACATGAACTTAGTCAACCACAAAAGTTATGTTACCTTTTTGGTGCGCCCCAAAGGATCTATAGCCAAAGTCCCGGCGGCAACGCTATCATGCATCCCCAAGATCACAGAAGTATTTGATCAAGGTGGTCGCTTGGGCATGTGGACATACTTTTGTGGCGAGGTAACTACTCTAGCACTGGGCTTGAGTGTACATGTTTGGCATATGGCTGCAAAGCTACTCTGTTTTTCCTTATCAAGCTTCATTGGGTCATTGTGCTGCGAGAATTGGCAAAGGGTTACGAATGATTAAATTGAAATAGGCACTGTTTCAAAGTATGTCGGGCTATGCTTTTGTTCCACTCTTGCCAATACATCTGTGGAATCGGGATAATCCAGGTTGTGTATCTGCTTATGCTTGCGGCATCAGCTTCGTTTGCCAGTCCATTTGGGTATCAAACAAATCTGATGATATGGAATCCTGGCAAGTATCAATTCAAGGACTTCATTCGATTTGGAGGACCCATGCAGGTGAGTTGCTGTAGGCTCATATTTACGCCATGAAACACAGCAGATCAAATACAAAACGGACCCTGTGAATGTTTGATCGCTACTGCGCATTTTCCACGTGATTTGAAGAGGAAGCCAATTTTCAGTCACTTTGTCATATATATCATGCAATGTTTGATGTAACAACAACCCACAGATAGCTATGCACATGGTATCTTGATTCTGAACGCAACCTTTTGTGTATGGAGAAACTTTTCTGTAGCTTCTGACAATAGCCTAGCGGCATAAATCTTAATGCCATCATATGTGTGCATACATTAGGGACAGGAGCAGCTGTCTGAGTAGACGGCTTGATGTGGTGATGCACATGCATTAGATGATTTTATGCAAAAGGGAATACAAGTTCACTTCTCGCTGTGTTTGATTTTCTGATATTCTGTAAGTACAGGAACACAGTTTCATGTGCACCCTTCCTTACTTGTCAATGTACAGGGAATTGGTTGTTGACGACCTGACGCCGCGGTGAAGGTTTCTGCAATGTGATAGACTAAATCGTCACAAACTTGGCTTGTGGGCGCGGGATAGTCAGCTTTTTTCCATGTAGGTTATTGGATGTAGAAACTATCATGTGCAACAAATGAGATCCGCTTGCCCTTATCTTGAAGCAAATATTTTGCGCTGACAGTTTTGGACTGATGTCCCGACAAACTGCAGGTTTGGCAAATGATCGCAACGCTGTTGGCAATCATCCTCATTGATATATGGGAGTGGCTTGTTCTGCTGTCCATTGCCGGGTTTTCAGCAGTAGTCGCGGGGCCTGCAGTGTGGATGTTTTTGAGAAAGACCTGTGAATCTAGTCAGCAAAATAAGCAAAGCAGGGAAGAGGATGCCTTTGTGTTTGACACCATTGCAAACGGCATTTAATCTCGGTTCATGCAAATGATATGCAGGTAAAGAAAAATATGTCTTGAAGACTCTAATGCGCGCCGATGTCAAAATGTGCAGGGTTCAACAACTCACTGAAATATTCACCAGTTGTGTGGACGGATAAGAATAAGTGACATTTGGTTGATAACATTAGAACTTTCTATGCATTCATAATAATGGTGGCAATCATCTGCCGCTTGAAATAGTGTCAATGAGACACAACATAGTACTGGCTCTGAACATCGGGGCGATGCGCGAACGTGCCAAACACTCGTCAATCACCCTCATTTCAACTCACACAATGCTAGTGTGGCTGGCCATCGGATCACCACGTGATCCCCCCTTATAAGAATGATGATAACGATAATAATCATGATCATAATGATAAAACTAATAGTTATGATGAACCCTCTTCACACGGAGGGTTGGTTCGGGGTTAAGACCCCGGCCACAGGCGTGCCCTCACCGAAAAAGGCGGAGCCAGTCCCCACCATGGGTGGGAATCGCCGAGGCAGTGAGTGATGCCCTGCTAAAGTCCTGAATCTGAATCAAATATTTTTCATGTAAATTGTATAGCGCACCTGCCTGTGGCATCCTGTAGCAGCACAGAGCAGCCTGAGGGTTTGCAGGATCGATTACAAAGTGTGCACGATGTATTCAGTCAGTGCGGTACCTTCCACTGTCCATCTACAAGTTTGCCCGACAACGTACACCAACTATTGAGTTGACAGAAGAAGAAGCAAAATGATGGCGCCCCCTTCGAAAATTCAGCTTCTCACAAAGATACGTGCCCATCGAAATTTAGTTGTGTTGATAGTTGTAGATTTTTGCGAGAACTCATTCCAAGAATCATGCGACAACTTATGGGGTATCTGGATTTTGTTTCTCGTCTCGCATGCAAAACTCGCGTACCCCTGTGCGATATGCATACCTTTGATATTCAGCATGATACAATACCAGTATAGTGAGTTCATACCGAACTCACTAGACTGTTTTTTGCGAACGTGTCATCGATATTCAGCACCACTACACACCGTGCGACGTCGTTACGTGGGTATCACTGTTCTGCATGTTCGCAAAGAATTTCCCGTCTTGTAGGTATATGCAGAAAAAATGCTGAACTTTGTCCGGTGCGCCATATATAGTTTTCGCACTGTTGACAAATCAAGTTTCCTCCGATGTGAATTTGGATCCATCGTTGAATAGTCCAGTCATGTGGAGACAAGTTTTAGGGAGCCGCGACAATTTGTTGGTGAAAACAAAACTGTCCAACAACATCAACCTTGCTGCGTGCACGAGAAGATTGTCTGGGCAACGTCAGAGTTAGTATCGCCAAGAGTTTTCGTGACATAGTCGAGGGACATTAATGTCCATCAAACGGAGTTTCAGTGCTCGAGCCCTGTCGCACACTTTGCATTCCAGGAAATGTCAAAAATGATCAGAATAAACAATGCTGCGGTTTCGCGGTGAATAAAGACATAGATATGTGTCCATGCGTACGCAATAGTGCTCCAATCCACACCACGTCACCGAAGGTCACGAGGGTGAGCGGCGCCACCAGAAATATCTGCCCAACATAAACATCGTCATGCACATAAGCACTCACATTCTCTGATGTTGGGTTCCGAATAGACTATTCTGCGTGTGTAGGGTTCCTTTGATAGAAGCATCGGGACTTCCCTGCCGTCAATGCAGAGTGGCTTACTACGAAAGGGACACTTCCTTGCGTTTGACAGGCTGGCCAGCGCCGTTTTGCTTCTTTTTGTGAGCTCTATGTTCGCCTCTAGGCCCGCCCAGTGTAGGAACGCTGTCAGCTTCCTGGCTTGGGTGTACATATGGGCGGTGGAGCCAGTGGCTATGACTAGATCGTCTGTGAATGCAAGGGAGCCCATTGTTTGGTCGCTGGTAGTTAGTTTGTAACCTCGGTTGCCCGCATTCAACCATTGAATGAGCGGTTCAATGGCTATTATGAATAGAACTGGACTTAGGGCGTCGCCTTGGATGGATCCCCTACCCTTGTTTGGAATGGGGTTCGTGTTGCCCAGAGGTGTGTTGACCACGATGGAGGTTCTTGTGTAAAGGTCATCCACTGTGTTGCCTATATGTTGTGGAAAGCCTAGTATTTTCATCGTTTTACTTAGTTGTTGGTGGTCAATGGATCCAAAGGCGTTAATTCGGTCCACATACAGCAAGTGCATTTCCTTGTTGGTGGCATTGGCGTCTTCTATTACCATGTGTAGTCTGTGACGATGGTTGGTCGTTCCCTTGTTTCTGCGGAAGCCTTCTTGTTGTGGGCTCAAGATGCGTCCAGTTTCGGCGTAGTCCGTGATCAATCTGGCAAGAATCAATAGTTTGTAAATGGTGGGCACCAGCCCTATTGGTCCATGGTTGGCAATCGTATCCGAGTCTCCTTTTTTATGGATGCGGACTGTAAGGGCGCACTTCCAAGATGTCGGGGTTTTCCCTGCCCGAAATATGGTCTCGAAAAATTTGTGTATGGACTTGTGGAATGATTCCGGTATTCACTTGATGATTTCATATGGGCTGTTGTCCAGGCCAGTTGCTTTTTCCTTCCGGTAGGGAGTTTTTGTAGTCCACGTACATGTCCCACATGTATTGTTCACATATGCCCGGGGGATGAGTCAGGTCGGGGTGTGCTTCTAGCATGTCCACCCCAATTTGTATCGGATCCAGGTAAATGTGGGTTCCACCCGAGGGTCACTATATTGGAGATCGCTTTGGAGAGGCGTGCGTGCCCAAGACGTGTCGTGCAGATCGTCAGCGTTCGTTCTAGGTTCCGTAATCTTGCCAAAGTAGTGTTCCACATCTCTAAAGCATCGGTCAGGCTCTCTGTGTAAAATTCCATCCGGCGTTCTAACTCTCAATAGAGGATTGTATGCCGAGGCCTTGAATATTTTTCGGTATGTGGCTATAGGATGATTCCTCAAAGCTTAAGTGAGTTTGTAGGGGTGTTGCTTAGCCCTCTTTCTGTCATCTTCTGCATGGATGCGTTTAAGAAGAAGTCTGTTATTCCGTGTAAGAGTGTAAAGATTCGTATGCACATCCACTAGTGAGGCTAGTTCGAACAATGTAGTTGCGGATTTAATTCTGATTCTCAGCACCGCTGCAAGTTCGAAGGTCATGCTTTCCACACTCTTGAGTTGATGGTGCACGTGATCAGGCACTTTGGTCGCGTTGGCAAATAGTCTATAGATGGTTCTCAAACAGTACAGCATGCTTCTACACTTTTGCACCTTCTTTGCCAACGAAGAGATGAGGTGGCCATTTTGGAGATGTCTATTGTGCTCTATCGGGAGAGGTCCCGTCCGTTTGAGATGCTTTCCTGAGATAGCCATGGCTTCAGAGGTGGCACTCCTTAGGAGCGCATCTATGAATATTGCTATTTGATTCAAACCATCGCCAATGTCTCCTTGGTGGGGGGGGTCTTCCACTAATCGTTGCATAACTGCGAGCTTGGCTTGGTCCGTATTCCCTTCTATGTTTTCGGAGATGGTCATCTTATCCCGTACTTTGAAAGGATACATGAGGAGTGGTCTAGGCGGGGGAGGTGAGGGGTCAAGAGGTGGGGTCACAAAGGGAATATCCGAGAAAACCTCGCACGTAACAGGATGGTGGTCTGAGTTATCTTCGATATCATGGTACACTCGTGTACGGGCTAGGGTTTTGTGTACGTGGTGTCTGTAATTTAGCATCAACCAGTCATTTATTTTGCTTGTAAAGCGGACGTTCCGAGGTTGGTGCCCGTGCCCGGGCGATCGGTAGTGTGAAGGCAGGGGGTCTCTACGTTTGGCCTCGAAGGAACGTGGCCTATGTGTGATGCACGTCGGGTCAGTTAGAACATCTACCGGGGCGAGGTTATTTCTATTCGCCCATTGTGTGCACTCAGTTGTGTGCACATGTTTGTAGGTATGCGGGCTCCCGTCAGAGGGGTGCCACCTGGCGTTGAAGTCGCCTCCTACCAGCATAAAGTGGGACGGATCGTCTTCTTGAATACGTTTAATTGTCGTCACAATGTTTCCATGATGTCGTTTCGGAACTTGTGTGACTCAATGTCACGTGGCGGAGGTAAGTATATATTGATTAGGTACATAGGCGGTTGCGACGGCGTGTGATAGTACTAGGTAGGAATAACTACTAGTCACTTAGCGTATACATAGAAGGAAGAGTGTAAGATTCGATCCGATAAGACAAATCGATGACTAACTAAATAGCCGCCACTATGAAAGGCGTAAAGACAGACTATTCCCTTCAGTTGAAGTATATGCTAGCACGCCCCTGCGGTCATTTTGATATCCTCCCGAAACAATTTATCACAGTAATTGCTATCGCATATTACTCGGCTCTATGGGACATTTCTACTACTATGACAATCTGGGCTCCGCCTTCTCGGTGCGGTACGCAAGCCCCCTCCTGATCATGCCCACGAAGATGGGGTATTCCCGGAAACCGTAGTAAGAAACTTTGTCCACGTAGAACAGACAATGCCTCTGTTCGCCGCGTGCAACCAAAGCCACGTCCAGTGCATGGTCCACCACATCCGCAACCAGCACATGTCACATTGACTGATTAGGGGCCTTCGAGTGCTTGACATTCTCCTTGTAGTAAGTTTTGCACAAGGGACCTCAGCGCTTCGTAGCCTGCATACTTTGTTCGCGGATTCAAAATGAGGAAGTTCTCGTAGTGCGCGTTCTCACTCAAGGCCGCAAGTACCGCAGAGGCAACCGTCAATGCAGTAAGTTTGGAATGCGGCGCCATGCAATTGTACCTGTGCCACGCATCATTAAACTCCATAAACAGCTTCGCAAGGTCGGATTTCCCCACGAGTTCTTGCGCAAACAACTTCTTCAGTACTATCGAAGGGCCCTTCGCCCCGAAGTACTCGGTTTCCATCATATTCAAGTTGTGC
>NHOP01000754.1:0-13105 GCA_018697155.1 Pyramimonas parkeae | reverse complement strand
GACAACAACAGTGCACGCGGTTCAATACGGCGAGCTCACCGAAAGTGTTCCCGAATCGAAGTCTGGGATCGGCACTTCATTGAGACTGGTTGAACAAGACTTGGTCACATCGAACGCGGTAGTCGAAACCTATACACTGTAGTGTTTGGGCTGACTAGATCCCTGGGGTTTTCCCAAACATCGATTAAACACTATCCCGTGGATCCTTGGTCCGGTTTCGTGTACAGAAAGGCAAGCCGCGGTCCAATGATCGAATCGTCTTGGGAATCTCAGGTCGAAATAGGGGTGGGCGAACTAGTGGACCCGCGTCGAGAAGCATTGTACGATTGCCGGATTTCACTTTCAAGGAACCACGGGTCAGATCGGTCGTGCTGATGTCAGTTGATTACACACACCTGCGCAACATCCCCGCGCACCATCGTCGGTCCACTGCCCCAAACGGTGTATCAATGCATCAGTTGGGCATCAGCGTGACTATGAATGGGTTCACCATCACGCTGTGATTTGGTAGTCCCTCTCCACCCCTACTAAATGGCGACTGCATATTCTGCAGTGGATATATCCTCATTTGTTCGATATTGATTCTTGTCCTTCTCGGTCTGTTGACTCATGCAAAGTATGTAGAAACTGCTGCAATCTCGAAGAATCACACACCCCTTTACTGCGGAGTCACTTTTCATCTTGGACTGACATCTCCTTAATCTCGAGTAGCATTCCAGTCAAGAATATGTGCTGTGCCTTGTCGAGGGTCTTGGTCTTAATGTTAGCCATGTTGCGTTCAGTACTGATGTAGTTCAGCTTGAATATGCCCTTCTTGTCGACGTCTCTCTTCATGTGGTATCGGATATTGATTGATTTAGAACCCTTGTTGGTGACCAAGCGTTTGATAATGGACATAGGCCCTTGAGTTTTCGCCTGAATATGCATGGGAAGGGCAGCCAGAAAGAACTAACTTGCGAAGTTGTACAATCCCATATTGTCCTTGCAGGCATCTGCAAAAGCCATGTATTCAGCCTCGGTAGAAGAAGCAGCAACAACAGGTAACTTGTGTGTGATAGCATGCAAATGAATCTCATCACTTGGGTAGGATTTGTGCTTTGTGGAGCACATACCACCGTCTGAATTGGAGAAGATGGCAATGGTGACGTGATTGGCCAGAACACAACCTTTCCGCCAAAGTCAGCCCCTGGGTACGAGCTTGCGATCATCAAATTTGTCGAGACACTGAATAACACATAGCGCTACCAGGAAATGTTCTGAATAATGAAAGTGCAGAAATGCACTTGATAAACAGAAATCTGCATCAAACACCATATGTGCATTGCTTGTACTCCTTATCGGTGATCCAAATAGCTTCCTGAATGCAACGCACAGTTGAGTAGAATCCGTACATTTCTGAAGGTCAACATGGCAAGCACAAGCTTGCAATACGCATCACGAATACCACGGCAAGCTATGTGATTTGCCATTGCAAGATGCATTGATTGTGTATTTACTGATTTAGTCTTTGAGAGATCTTTGAGAGATGAAAATCTAGTAGAATATGCCAGATTTCCGCAGCAAGAGGTGCCCACTCAGGGATGACTGAACACATCATCAGACTCTAAGTGAATTATCTGGCACAAACAAATTCGATCCATTGCGCCTTTGTTATTGATGAAGAGTCCAACCGTCATTTGGCCCGGAGGATATTGGATTTCATCTCTATCAACAATTACAGGATACAATAACTACCATTAGACATTCCGAGCATGAGATTTGTGTTCATGAAGAAGAGTTCCCAATAGCCCATGGTAAGATGAGAACACTGCATTCTTATAAGATACCTGAGATGCATTGTCAGGTTCATCATCAAAAGTCAGCATGCCAACCTTTTGTTCCTTGCGAAATCAAGCACGGTTAGTGTACTGGCAAATTGTGGACATTGACACAAGCTTGTTGCGCCTGCAATCTGGCACTAGCAAGCGACTTTGAATACACCAAATTGTCAACCACAATTTCCACATCAGTCAATAGTTTTGTTATGTTCAGCAGAAAGTCCTGGCCCATGAAACTCAATCACACACCTAGCTGATGTATGGTCTGCCTATACACACCTCCTAGAGTCATGAGATCCTCATTGGACTCGTGATTCGCGAGCCACATGGTGCACAGCCACCAGGTGTGCTGCTGGTGCTGCACACGATATGCATCTTGTCTGCGTTGCAACAACTGTCATCCCGCAATATCCAGCGCTTTGAATAGAAGCGTTTCTTCACGGTCTTCTTCTTGCAATCGCTCGCATTCAGCGGAAGCAATGCCTTCCATGCTGGCATTGACATCATTCATGCCCTTGTCCCATCCACGGGCACTGCTCTTACCTAATGGCAGGCAGGACTTAACAACAACAGTAAGTGTGAGATGCCAAGGCATCATTCCTCGAAGCACCTTAATGGCTCCCCCGTTTCTTGCTGCTGATTTGGCAGTCGCGTGCCAATAGGCACAGCTAATGGGAAATGCCCAAGGCCCGCCATGTCAAGAGACTGGAAGTTGCTCCTTGGGCCATTGTGGATCACAATTCAGAAGGAAGTGGTCAATAAGTCAAATCATGCACCTCAACCTAAAGTAGAAGCCACTTTGGTGTGGGCATCCTCATGATCAACATCAGATGATTGTTCCCTGCCACCATTCATCCATTGACCACCACCTCGACCCAACAAAAGGCAGACAAAATTTTGTGCTCTGATATTTCAATTGATTAAGACATAGGCTAACCAGGAGACAGGGCATTGTTGTCCCTTTGTTATTTGCCCGGATTTAACTTAGTGTCCATCTTGCAACAATGGCATGTATATAAAGACCTGATGGAGTCATGAGGATCCTGTGAGGATAATCCATGAACCGATGATCGAAATTTCCACTGGTTCAAGCTGGACAAGGATGGTGGCTCGCCAACAGCAGCGGCATTGTACAATGCAACCGATGTATTTGACGTCATGAGGATCTGGTTACCCAACAGACGGTTAACGCGTTTGTCATGGCAAACCATTATGCGTTTCTGCATATGTCAAAATTCACACAATATACATTATGCTGCAATATCAGAGCTGTGTTGTACAAATAGTTCATTGCACACACATCAACAGCGGACGTGACCAGAAACGACATGGGTTTTGATGGAGGAATTCCTTTAGTCCTCATCGTGTATTGGAAAGCACGCAAATTGTTCTCAAGTCTTCCAAATATAGCTGAAGCATGTTGAATGGCGAGGGAAGCTCCCGGAATGAAACTCTTTATGGACGTCGACGAACCTGTATTGCCAGAACATTCTGGCTGCATGCCACGTAACAAGTGTATGTCAACAGCATGGCCATACCGGCTTTGCTTATACTTCTTCACCAACACCTTGAGATCGCGAGATCTTGCCAACCTCTGCCAAACCGAATACAGCATGCACACCCATCTCGCAGAACACCACAGCAGGTGGTTGGCAGTCAACGACAGATTTCTTCCCTTCCATGGTCACTGTTACCGTATGTCCTCAAACTAGGCAACAACTAGCGAACGATCGCCGTATGTAATGTACACCCTCCTAGCCTCCTTGTGTAGAGCAGTGCGCATGATGATGTTCATACCCTCCTCCAAGGACACCGCTGTATGACTTGGCTTGTTATCGCGGCACCCGCCAGGGACCTGATGCTCCGCCCCGGTAATGAGGCTATTCAAAACTTGCAATCCTTCACCACCCCTACCGGCAATCGTTGCGGCACATCCCTCACCAGCCGCAAAGGCTGCCGGTGGAGATTTCCGTATATTTTGCTCTGCATCCGACGTACGCGGCAACATGCACACTCTCCTCCTAGTCTATGCTGTGACATATCGTCTAGTCGAACAATACCTGGCGACATGTCGCGATCTAGGCAAGAACTCAGAGACCGTTGGCTTGATGTAAGCGGCTTCTTCGCTCGAAGGCGAGAAATTTTCTCGAAATTTTCACATCGCGCATGGCCGTGATGTAAATGACCTGTAAACACCGGACGGTGCAAACACATGAAACTACTTTACTCCGTGGCCCGTGGGTAGTCTGTATCAGGCGGAATCACTGCATACGTGGACTGACACAGGCATGATGTCATTCACAACACAACACAACGACATCAACGAGGAATCCATTGTGGTTCTGATGGCCGAGACAGCGTATAGTCGAGAAAATTCACGCGAATTGATTTTGAATAGTGTTCGGCTTTTTTCCATTTTTCCTATTTTCCTTACGGGTGTATACTTTGAAGCCAGCAAATTGCTATGGAGGTTGTGTTCAGGATCGGTGCGAACACTCGACAGTCGCAGATGACCCGCCAGCCAGCACCGCCTCGGATAATTCATCGGCGGAGGCAGCCCATGTCATGCCTTGAATCAAGACCTCGGACTACCAACCAGGCCACCTGAGGTGGTGGCTTTGTGGTGTTTGATGTGTGGTCGTATCGAATATCCAACACTCAAATCAATTGCAAACAGCATAAAAGTGATCCACAGCCCCTTGCGATGCATTACCATTCAATTGATCGCGGACAGTGTTTGATCGATATGTGGATGGTCCTGTGATCCATCGCCATTCAATCAATTGCTAATAGTGTGCTATATCCAAAAAGATCTTTGGCCACTTGCAATACATTCACCACCGATCAATCAAATGCTAATAGTATGCTATTGATCTATCGCCGCATGAAACCCATCACCATTCAATCGTATGCTGACTCTGTGTAATTGTGATTGATCTTATCTCCAGCGTGCAGCATCACCATTGAATAAAATGCTGAGTCTATGGCCCCATGTGATCGATATCCATTCCATGAAACGCCGACTGTATGTATCTGATCGGTGATCCCTTGCGATGAAACTCCAGTCTGCAAGTAGCGGCAGAGTGTACTTGATACGTGGTCTCGTTGTGATCACCGTTCAAAGTTACGTCAAGAATTCGTAATTGCACTATAGCCCCATGTAATCAATGCCTATTTGAGCAGAGGTTGAACCCGTGCAATCTACATATGGAACCATAAATTCCATCCCATCAAATGCTGATTGTCTGTATTTATGTTTGGCCCTATGTGATCCATCACCGTCCAATAAAATAATGATAGTGTGTACTCGATCAATGCCACGGTGTGAAGCTTCAGGATTCAATCAGATCCTCATGTTTTGTACTCGCTTTGTTGCCCGAAGTGATCCATCACCATTCGCTGGTGAAACGCTGATGGCGAGTTATTGATCCACTCTCCCGGGACCGATAATCAATCAATAAGTGCACATATTCTGTGGTCCGATATGTTCATCTTTCAAAAAAATGACGAATGTGCAATTGAACCTTGACCCCGGGTGATCCGTCACTGTTCAATCAAACGATAATCGTCTGTGTATGATTGATGGTCCCGAATGGGTCACCTTGACTTATGGAGTGAAGGATCACCATTTAATAGGATGCAATAGTGTCATAATAATAATAATAGAGAACCTCCCGCATATGGGAGGTTGGTTCGAGGAGTGTCATGAATATATGTTACGGAAATACATCACCATTCCGTACAGTGCCGATGGTGTGTACTCGTTCAACAGATTCAGACAAATCCCGATGGTGTATGTGTGTGTATGTGTGGTGTATGTATGTGGTGTATGTGTTTTCATCAATGCTCGCTCCCAAGGAAACGATTGTTCGAACGCTCAAGGAGCGTACTGGATCTATGCTCGCGTGTGATCACCTTAATCCCATGTCCGCATGGACCCATTTTGATTGAAAGGTGGCCACTTGTGTTCTGATTCCTTCATACCAGTGGGGGCTCGCGTGGGAGGTGCTAGTACATTTACGACAGGTACTTCAAAGACAAGCCTCGAGAGTGAACCATGCAAGTGCACAGATTGGCGTCACATGCATGAAGTGTCCGCTCTCGGAAGTCGCTGGGTCGTCTCGTGTTGTTAGCTGGACTCATCGAACGTGAACCCGCTCTTGCCGGTACTGACATTGACCGCCTCGTAGTCTCGCATACCGGCCTCAGAAAGATGTGGCGAGCATGGAAGCTTAGTTTTCGGCTAAAGGCTGTTGGTACAGTAAATGGTGAGTAATGATGTTATGGAATCGTTGTATGTTTTTGGTTTTTGCAGTTCCTGGTTTTTCATATCAAGTTTTTTTGTACAACCCTTTTTGGGGGACGATTCTGTGAACATAGCCAACTGTGGTTGTTCAGAAAACTGATATGATGTGAAGTCAATCGATAGTCGAACAACAAGTACTTAATATAACTATTTTGAGGCAAGTTCAGCATTCACGTTTCTTGTATTGCAGGCTTACGGCTTGCCAACGAACTGAAATGGGAAAGAGCATTGAGGACCAGTGCTGCACTGAAAGAGCATGGGCTACTGGTAGGTGATACTGAGCGTCAAATTGTGATGACGTGATATGACGTGGGGACCTTGTATTGAACGCTTCTACGAATTTTTGCAATCAGAAAGTTTCCTTTAGTTGCAGGAATCTGGACGGCAATACCCTTCAACAGCTAGTATAGAGGATGCAAAGGTACCCATGTGTCTTCGATAGTGTTAATTTTTTTTTACTCAGTTGTGTATTGGAATGACTCCACAGGAAAAAGCTGTGACTTTAGTTCATTTTCTGTAGTTCTTTGCACAAGGTGTTTATCAACAGTTTTCAGCGATTGATTGAGCAATTTGGAACAACATCATATTCATTATCACACTGCAGTTACTGTGTTTATTGAATGAGTGCTTGACTGTTGGTGCATGAATGAATCTGGGGAACATTGCAGGTTCGCGAATACATCCACGACTCTCTGTACCATCCCGAGATGGTAAGTCTCGAGAGCACATACATGCTGCAACGGTTATATCAAGCGAATGTTCTCCACTGATTGTTTTCCAGGTTTCAGTGAATACAATAAACTGCTGTTCATGATGATTTTGGTTTGGTCGAAGATTTTCATGTTGGACTGTGGATGTTTGCCCCAGGGATACTTTACATCCAAACCAATCTCTGTTGGAGTGCTTCCGCAGCCGCTAAACTTCACAACAATGCAAGGTACATTTCTATTACTTAGCACGATGTGCTTTCAAAAAATGCCTTGTGTTCTGCCTGTTGCTTGAAGGAACCAACTAACGCCGCCAGACATTTCAGCCGCGCTGGCCTGTCCCAGCAAATTTTGTGAATAGATATAGCGTCTGCCATTTTGGATCGGGTCAAATGGGCCATGAACATATGGAACTGTAACATGTCACCCATGCTGAAATGGGGCTACATTTTCCTCACAACTGCAGTTGACTGTCCACTTGTGTGGCTGGCATGTGTGGTAGCAGGCAGGTCGGAGTATACACGAAGTCTGGGGCAGATGTATCACGATCTAGCATCTTCCTGGCTGACTCCAGTGGAGATATTCAGGCCTTGGTATGTTGGGGTCACTCGATGATGTCAAGCGCTGAACAAGTGATTGTCCTTTCTTGGAGATCTTACTTCCGTTCCGGCATTTTTTCAAACTTTGCTTTCCACAACATCACAGTTTTCAAGCTCAGCAACGACATCCTGAATGGTTTTGCAAGGTTTGATCCTATTGTGTCCGCCTTGTATCCATGTGCGCTCTGTTCGCCTCAAAATGTTGTTTATTGTACCTAGTTCAAAAACATATTTCTGCCAGTAGGCCCAGAACCATGTTGGGAGGAATCGTGCAGGTATGCTCGTGCCCTTGCACAGTACATCTTGGAGCAGCATGCGGTGCAGAAGAAGGACCAGCCCAATGCTCCCCTGTTGATATACGAGGTAAGGCTCTGGTTTGCGGCCCGGACACTGTTTCACTGCAAATCTAGGGTTTTGAAGGGGAGGTGAGGGATGTGAGGGGAGGAGGGGGGCCGGTGGCGTTTCGCCAGTAATTTACAGCTGCCTGGATTCTCGTGGCTGACGTGGCGATTGTTGAGGCAGACACATGCTGTTGGCTGAATGCATTATTTCACACAAGATCATGTGATCAACAATGACCACATTGTTGGGTCAAAGTTGACCCGTAGACCCATGTGTCCTGGGACAAATGAACCAACAATGCAGTGACACCTCCCCCTTTAGCGCTCGACCAGGAGACTCTTAAACTAGAAGAGTGTTGACGGCGCTAGCGGTACATGCTGCATGGCCTGCGCTGCAGCTGGCCAATATTCATATTGCACTTGACTCATTGTGCAAATAATTGGGTGAACTACAGCGATCATTCATTGTTCAGCTCCTGATTGTCGGCCGACTGTGCCAGCATCCTGCAGATTGGGGGAGGTAGCGGCACCTGCGCGCGCGACGTGCTGGACTTCCTGGCCAAGAGCGCGCCCACAATTTACGCCACCATGCAGTACACGTAAGTAGGATCCTAGCCTGCATGCTCATTGCATTTACAGAATTCGAATCTCATCTTCTCAAGGAGAGGCAGGTGGAGGCGTTGTTTGAACCCATGTTTAAGCTGAACCTGATGTTCGGGGCTGGGCCCACGAGTCTGATGCCATGAAGCTGCGAAAAACTCTTGAAATTGCCCTTCCCCTGGTATGACAGCGCTCCTCGTCCGTGCCATCAGGGTGGAGATCAAGCTGGCGAGTAGAGCTAGCTTGCGTGCACCTTCATTGATTGTCCGCCTTGGAATGTATAGTTGGGGGGTAGTATCGTTTTCTGTGCAAGCTATCGCTGCGCTTTACAGGGATTGGGAAACTGACAACATATTTTGAGAAGCAGGGATGCTAGACATAGGGCCCCGCAATGGAGTGAAATCGATGCACGGGAAGTTCAACACAGGACGCGAACGGGCGATGTGGCCGAGGACCCAGGGCCCCAGCGCAATTGCATCCGACTGCCCTCCTTCACTAACTTGTTTTTGGAAGGGCTATGGATGCGGAGTGCAGCATGATAGAGATCAGCCCCACCTTAGCCGAGCAGCAACGGCGCAGAGTGTGCCAGGACGCGCAGCATGAGCACAGGTGAAGCACTTCCCAACCTTCATCCATACCAGGGGGGTCCCGAACAAATGCAACAGTGTTGTGCTGGTTGCTGGAGAGTGTGTACGCGCAGACTTGCGAAGAACTGTTTTCAGTCTTTGCCGCGGCCACACATAATTTTTTCGGAGCACTGCTGACCCAGCGCCCTACAGATCGTGCTACGACAAAAGATTTGAACGCGGTGTGTGCGTTCAGCATCTTTTGCGCGTTTAAATATGGGCGTGGTGGCATCCCAGTGTTCGTTTTGTGCGTTGGGGAGGCTTGCTCTCTACCAGAATTCCCTCGCTGGGTAGTTGCGCTCTTGTGAATCAAACAGCAAACAGGACATGGCACAGTTGTATATCAGTATGGCTTGATTGAAACGCAAGATGATAATATTTCTGCGACAAGCTCGCCCTGCTTGAAGATGCGCATGGTCGAGACCAGCATAACCCTAAACCCTAAACCACATTAACCCTAAACCCAGACCTAAAACCCTAAACCCTAAACACCCTTGAACACCCAAGTGTATTGCGGATTTTGGCCCCTTTTGAATGGCAACCTTTGCTACACGGGGCATACGAGTTCTTGTTCCTTAGGCACAATGTGTACATTTGTTGCTCGCGACTGCGTATCTTTCGCAAGGGAGCCTGCTGGAAATGGCTGAGTGCTTTGATATCTTGTTTTGCCTGGGATACCTTCAGATTCAAGGTTTTGGCTGGATGCGATGCTGCTCATGCCGAGTCCTGGGGCCTGGTGGACGCGCGCCCGTGCTTTGTGCTGATGCTGGAGGTGAGTTGATGCACGCCATCAGCACCGCCGCATGTTATGTAGGTCATCTAGCAATTTCATCGAGTACAATTAATCATCTTGGATGAGAGCATGATGATTCGCTTACTTCCGTGCGGAGTCATGTACACTAGGATTTCCAGCTGCCAGTTGCTGAGAGATGTGCCACTAGATCCATTTCTCATTCGTGACATATGCGTTGCACAGAGGCAGAGATAATTTTTTCTGAGCACAGGCGCAGCATCTAAGGGTGTGCGTATGTCAGTCAACATCGCATAAGTCCTGCCACATCTTCGTAGCCCGGTAGTTTAATGCGTGGGCTCCGGTGAGTGCTAGAGATGAAGCCAGTATGTGACTGTTGAGGTGCACGTTGTCAATTGTGCGAACCACTGCTGGTTTACGATAATGCTCACACATTACTCAATTGACATGGCGTCTGTCAGACTATTGAACGAGTTTGGAAATGCTCTTGTATGTACATGGATCATGCCATGTATCACGGTTCTCCCTGATGAGGTGTGAATTTGGTCTGGTCCTTATCAGCAATGGGAATGCCTTCTGTCTCAATCACTGCAGCTCTTTTGTCGTACCAGCATATAATTTGGATGCTGTATTTGTGTTCAACATCATCAACATCGCCACTACGCGTCGAATTTTTCAATTCGCTTCGGACTCGAAGTTGTAGACAAGCATCATGTGTCGCCCATCGCAACACACTCTGCAAAGGCCATAACATTGTGCATCTGACATTGCTCTGGATCAAGGAGCAAACAAATGCCAGAGCAAAGTCCTTGATCACGTGCAACAACGCCATTCACCTCATTCGCGGTCTTCCGTTTGAGGTTGGTGGTCAGGATCAGTGGTGTTCACCCAAGCTTGTAGCTTGAAGTGGGCGCTGGTGGACAATGGCGGATTGAAGCTGCATCTCCTGTGCTTGCGCGGTCATCCTCGACTTACCAGGAGGTGCTGCGTCTGTGTGGGAAAAACGCCGCCTTGCAGGTGATGGACAACCTCCCCCACGACCGCGTCGTGCACCGAGACGGGGGTTGGATGCAGACGCGCATAGTTCGCAACAACATTCTTAGCGCGTGTCAAAGTGCAGCTGCAAGCCACAGCCCGGTGCAGGTGAGGGAGCTGCGCGCGGCGCCACCCCGGGGACATTGTGCATTCTGGATGAAGATGCCTGTGCAAGTTCAGAGCTGGCTGACAGGCAGCATTTGAATGTGCGGCGGGACTAGCGATTGGAAGCTGCCCTATCATGTGCAAGAGGGCGTCATTTGAATTGGCACCAACCATGTTCTGTCACTGACACCCTTAACTTGCGACTAAATGTATTTGGAGGCCTTTGCTTCCCAGAAGTGTGAGACACCCGGCAATCATCAGTCTTCAAAGCTGCACACGGAAGAAACAGGCCTAGGAGTCGAGTCGTACGCCTGGTTGGAACAGGCGCTGAAAACCCTTCTAGCTACAGTGAAACACATATGATTTACCAACCGAGCCACAAACAAGGGGTTGGTGATAGTCTATTGAAATGAAGAACAAAAACAATAGGAAATATCCAGCAATCTGTTGCGTGTATGTGTGTTTTCGAGTGGTTGCCACTCTTGACTTGAAGGGTTGGCACCCGTGCGCGGACAAACGAAGTGGAGTCTGCACTCAAGGCTTACAGTTTTGATATGCGAACCACTGGAATGCTACCAGCTGATATTGTTTTGTGATAGGTATGATGGATACCCGGGAAATTACCGCATGGTAGCAACGCGTCCTGGATGTACGAAGTGAGGTTTTCTGCATCAATGGCTCCCTGTCCTCCTTTTGGATTCCATCAGTAACTATTCACGCCCAAGTTTGGCAATGCAGCGACTGAGCCACAGGATGATGGTCCAGAGGAATGAACTCTGCGCAACTTGCGCATTCTGTTCGATTGGTTCGTTGAATTGCGGGGATGTAGTTTGCGTTGGTATGTATTTGACCTGCACTTGTCTAGGTCACTTCAAACTACGTACCTCGCCTCTGATTGGGGATAAGGATGCCTGGCAGGATGTCCTGGACGCGCATCATTCCACCCTGAAGGAGGTCCTGGAACCTGCGAGCGACCAGCTCATCCAACGATGTCTGGTATGACAACAAGAACGCCCGCATCGCAAACCCTTTGCCGAACTCAAAGTACAAAATGGCAGTGGTAATGATGGGGCAGACTTTGGGGTTAAGAATTCGAGTCATTAATCAAGTCAAGGTGTTGGTGAATATGTAGCACTTGATGATTGCATAATTGCTCGGAAATTTAGAGCCAGACCCGTGGCTTGCGCTTTTTCCAAGGGCAAATAAGCAAGGATTCCCTGATGGGCATTTGGTTTTAAGCATCGTCTGAATGAAGAATGATTCGCCTAAAGCATTTGCATGATGCACATGCGCATATGCACGCACATTGAGTTTGCCCAATTTTGCTTGGACTCCGTGTCCACATAGATGTTGTGTGTACTTGAAAGCAATTACTTTTGTCGCTTATAAGTCATTGCTTCTGATGAACAATATGTGCGCCTTATTTGTCCCTTTTCGTTCTTGTGGCCTTCGTGTGGACCTGTGTTTGGTGAATGCACCACCATTGTAGCCAGGCATCGGCTCGACGCGCTTCTGAATAGTGATCTTGTTTCAAGAGTTATGAACAATACTGTGAAAAACAGGGATAACGCAAAGGAAGTGCCTGCCACTGCAAGTGTGTGGGCCAAGGGGCTGATGGGTTGCCTGTGGGTGTTTGGTGTGCAGACTGCGTCGCAGACGGGGAGGGAGCGGCAGGGCGAGGCAGTTTCTGTTGCAGCAAGATTGCAGAGGATGGTGTGCAGGGCCATGGGGAATGACTCCTTGAATGTGGAGTTCTTGCCCACCTCATGCATGGTACGAAAACCCTAAACCTTGGGACACATACTGCGGTTGTTCAAATTTGATTGTGTCTTGTTGCCATGAATGTGTGGCTGCAAGCAAGGATTTGATTCCTTTGAGGTTCCTCTTTGACGCGATGTGAATGTTATGTACATCATGGGTGCCTCGACGTGCGCTCTGTTAGACCGGGCCAACGCAACAGGTCCTGTATGACAAACTCACCAGGTGTGTGAACTTGCAGTTCGAAACCAAAACTGCACCCTATTAGTGATCAAGGGTGAGGATAAGGTTAGCATATCTTGCAACGACAACAGCGAAGATGTGGATGCTTCTGACAGTTGGGAGTCATATCCCGATACGTGTATTTGGGCGTGATGCATGCCAACCAATCAACGTTGACTGAGGCATACGCCGAATTCCACAACTGACATGGAAATGCTGTTAATGCGGGTGTAGAGGC
>NHOP01000753.1:0-13110 GCA_018697155.1 Pyramimonas parkeae | reverse complement strand
GCTGGTCCGCAGGCATTGTCACAGGGACACACCAGCCTGGTGGCAGCACCAGCACGATCACCTGCAAGCACCGAGGATGGAACTCGGCTGCAACACAAACCACTAGAGTCCCCCAGATAGTTGCCGCGGACACAGAGCACGACGGTTTGAAGCGACCAAGATCAAAAAGATGTGTTCTTTGTCACGCTCTTGCATTCATCATGGCGCAGGTTGCTGTATATCCCACCTTCCACAGAAGGGCATGTTGGGGTGCACCAGGGTCATCTTCTCAATATCTGCATCCGATGCCTGAGAGGTGAGCTGGCCGTAGGCCTGGTTGTATATTTGCATCTTGGCTGTGCCAGAGGAGCTGGTTGACCCATGCGGGCTGCTGAGCGTCGCTCCGTGCACTGAGGCGTACTGCAGGTACCCAGTGCCGCCGTGTGCGCTATATCCTGCCGCCTGGGACAACATCGGCTGGTCCGTGGGCAGCCCCGCGCCATGGAACGAGTCCATCGGCAGGTGGGAGCTGAAGGCGCGTGCTGCGGCCGACTTGCCGTGCACTGACCCGCCGTGCGCGGAGCTGTCCGCTGCCACCAGGGAGGGGCCGTGGAGGCCGCGACGGCTGGAGCTGGCAGAGCACGCACTCGCATCGTCCAGCACCAGCGGCGGGTACACTTCCGGAGGCACCTGCCACCAGCTCCCAGAATGCACCGCGCAGCGCAAACAGCACCACCATCCGGGCCTTCTCAACGGTCGCCAATGATCCAAGCTCTATTGCGGCCTGAGCGTGGTTTACAGACAGCTCAATGTGCGGGAGCAGCAGTGGAAGAAACCTTGGCACAGTACTATTGAGGTCAGCTCCCAGGCGAAGGCAAGATGTATCTGATTAGAGAAACGCTTTCATGTGGCCACGTGCATGCTATGTGCTGCAACGCACAGGCCGCGCACCTTGACAGAGACGAGGTCCCCCGCTAGGTCAGACATCAAGAAGCGGGCGTTCTGCTCCGATACCGCCTTCTGGAGCTCTTTTTCGATATGCTTTGTGTGCGGATCTGTCGAGAGCCCCCATGCATCCCACCCTAAGCCACAAGCTTCCACACGGAGTTTCAGCAAACATCGATCGCGCAAAATGCAAGAGCTCTCTCCGTAGCGAAACAAAGTCCCTACATCAATGCGGAAGACATATGATTCGCTGTTACTCCAGTGCAAACTACAACTCAAAAAAACAGCCCTATCCCACCGGATCGAGACAACATATGAGCCATGAAAAGGTTGTCAGCAGAACTTGCTTTCTCGCGAGTGACGTTGCAGCTTTTTCGGACTTGCTTGCTGTCTGAAGAGGCGGCAGGCAAGTCAAAATCGCTCTTGTTCAACCAGACCTGCGAGCAAGAGGAGGCGGTGGTTCTGAGCCACTCACTGGAGGATCTGCGCAGGCGTAGGATGATGTTGGGCACAGTCTCCAGGGCGTTGGTGCTGGCGCTGTCCTCCACGTCCGTGACGAGCAGGTCCATCTCAATCTGGTTCACCGAGTGCACGCTGGGCGCAGACGCCGCCGAGTGCAACCGCTCTCCGCCATCCATGCCCATCGAGATCTCAGACTGTGGCGCGTGCACACCAGACCTAACTGAGCGCTGGAGCCAGAGTTTGTGCTACGGCCCACCAACATGCAGAAGGCAACGCCACAAATTCAACAGCATGCACACATTGGTTGCATAAACAGCTGCTGGAGCGTATAGAGGATGCACAAGCTTCCTCTATGAATAGCTCATTTGTTGTGAAGCTTCCGCGTCGTTGTCTTTTCATGTACTCCCACCAACACTTGCAATTGAATTAAACTGAACATCCTTGCAAATTCTGCATGCAAGGACACCATCCCGAGCCACTGGGCTGCAGGCTGTGCAAGCCGAGTCCGGTACTGCATTCCCCTTGCAACATGCGAGCACCTAGTCCAACGTGCGCATTCAATCAGGAAATGCAAGATGCCGATCCCATCATCCAGTCTGTATCGCTATGTCTAGCCATGTAACCACAACAGTCGCATGTGTCATTCCCACTACAACGGCGCTAGGCAGTGTTGGAGAATCGTTCTCGGGTCCCACTGTCCCTCCGCCGGCAGCGGGCGGCGCGCTACGGGCGGCGCTGGAGGTGGCAATCGGCTTGGTCAGAGGATGCTGCATGCAGGGGCTCTACCTTCACGCGTTGCGTGCTGGAGGTGGAGGGGTCCAGGTCCAGAACAAACTCCTCCTCGCTCGCACGCTCACTCTTTCGCCAGGACTTGGCCTTCTTCACATGGGCCGCCGCCTCCATGGCTGAGAGGGCCGAGAGCGCGCCGTGCACCGTAATGCTCTTCACCATCATCTGGGACTGGTCCATGCGCTGCGAGTTGGACGCAAAGTTGAAGGCGCGCCGCCCGTTGCTGCTGGTGATGTCCGCCGAGGAGCCTGCTCGGGCGCAGATGACACCGCCAACCAATCAGCAAGGAGACGTGCCTGCTAAGACCGTAGCACCGATATAGGCTGATACTTGCAATTGGAGTCCAAAAGCAGCTGTGTGACTCAACCTGCATCCTTTAGTGTGGAAGAATTGTTTGAGCATTCACAAGCGCGATGGAGGATGCAATACAAGACGGAGGCGGGCAGGCAATGCCCTGCGTCTTTGCACCAACATTTCTCGAGCAGATCCAAAACCACAGACTTGGCTGCATGGGCCTAGCGAGAGTCCGCCTACGCCAGGTATCCATGATGCTACTGGATGAATAACTCGTTCAAGAGTTGGCTAGGGCGATTGCATTTGGCTCTGCCGATTCCAAACCTATTGAATCTACTAGGCTGTCTTCGGAATATCCGGCTACCCGACAAAACGATCACACTCCGACATGGTCGTGAGTTGAACGCCCACATCCCATTCTAGCAACCCAGGCCACAAAAAGAGGCGGCGGCTATCCTACTGCTGCCCCACCCGGATCACTTGAATGCAGCTCCACAACCATCCATCCTACGCCCTAGAGCGCGGCGCAAGCAGACCCGCAAGCAGACCCGCACACAACGACAGTGCTGCAAATGTCTGGCGGGGCCCGGGGCGCGTACGGCGCTCCCTCCACGCGCGGGCTCCGGGGGAAGCGGGGGAGGCGGGTGCGGAGGTGAAGGCTCCTTTCTTGCGCAGCAGCCGCGAGACGCTGACAACTGCATCCATCTCCTCCGAGGTGACAACCCCCCGCGTGCGCCACCCTGCAACAACAGCAGCAACAACAACAACATCGCAACATGGTTCGAACCACCGCTAGAGTTCTCCAAGTCAAAGAAGCGCGAGCATCACGATAGCGCATACGATTGGGCAGTTCAACGCCGTGCTCAGCCCTCATGCCAGTGCGTACACGAGTGTTGTGAAACCGGTCAAACTCATCGCACGCGCAAAACTTGCAAGACGTCCGCATCTAGACAGCAGCATACATACTTACGCTACTCCTGAAATCATTGAACAAGGATCAACTCCTGACGGGCGTCCATGTTGGTTTCCGAACGATGTAGACACTGAGCTTGCATCCTGGCGGACGGAGCCTGTGCGCAATCGGCGGCGGACGACATCGAGAGCAGAGCACGCGCTCCAGCATCAAGGCTTGACAGTTAGCATCCCCGTGTACAAGTCAGCGAGGATGTGGGCGGCGCAGCAGGCGTGGTCATCCACACTCGCGGGGTCCGAGCCACTGGCACTGCCACAGCCGAGTTGGGGCCCGCACCCAGGAGGTGGCCGGAGGTGATGGCGTGCATGCTCGCGCTCAGCACGCGCCGCTGCTCCACCGGGTTGGCCGCCTGCAAGGTGCACCCGGCGGACGGACCCACACATCTCTCACTTCCCATCAAGATGCGCGCGGTCATGCCGCGCGCAGGCCGGGCACACGTACTGCACCGGAGGCTGAAATGAGTTGAAGGCTTGGGAATACCATGGGTTTGTGCCCTTTGCACCTGCCCAGGCGCAACCCTCTCCCTGCCGGGCCTAACCATCCTGTTCCAGCCACCTATTCTTGATTGTCCTCGATCGTTTGTTGCTGAGGCCCAGGGAGGGTCGGACGGGGGATAGTGGAGCCCGCACTCTGTGGTCGTGGGAGAGCTCGGTAGTGTTTTTGTCGTGAAACACCACTGCGCGCGAGTCCCCGACCCACGCGCACTTGACCTGCGTCCCGGCAGTTGTTTTGCGCAGCAGCACCAGCGTGCACGTGCTCCCATCCTCCATCTGCCGGCACACCAGCGCGTCCGCCGCCGCAAACGTCTGCTGCAGGATGGCGTTGGCGTGCACCGACCAGCCTGCACCACCGTACGGAGGCGGGTGTCCTTTGTCATCGGGGGCTTGCACTTTGACTTTGTAGCTCGCGATCGTCAACAAGCACCAGGGCCTGCAGCGCTTCCAGGGACTTGCACGTGGACTATGACGCTTTGATGAGCCAGTTTCATGGTCTCATAGTCATGAACACACAAACAACCCGCCGCAGTAGCACTTCTTGAGAAGCACCAGCTCCAGGCTCAACATGCAATGGGGCAAATGAGTTTTGTAGCCTGGCTTTGTGCTGAGAATCACAAGCAGATGAGATCAAAAAATGTCAAGAATTGTATGCACAACCCAGGAAACAACCGGTGCAAGTCAGGGCTCGTGCGTGTCGCACCATTGGTGTCGGCGGTGTTGTCCGCTTGCAAGCCCACTCCGATGTGCAGATCTGACACTTTGCGCAGCGTGTCAATGAGGTTGTGCTGCATGCTCTCCGCCGCGCCGGGGCCTGCGCGAGCCAGCAGGCAGGCGCCAGTCATGAGCCAGTGGACCCAAGACAAAGCAAAAGGCAACCTGCTTAATGCAAGCGCCGTTGCCGCACGGGTACCTCAACGGCCCTAGCTTGTTGGACTGTTCAACTGCTGAATTTTCCGGTTGAGCCTTTAGCGCGCAACTGTGCAAGATCACGCACAGGAAGAAATCTGACGCCACGGGACAACCTTTAAGCGACCCAGCCTAGAGAAAATCCCAAAACACGTGGAATAGCACGGGGGTGCTGATAGTATATGTGGCTGGGTAGCTTACAGGAAAATGGTAAAGGATAGGATTAGAGTAACAGGAGCATTGTAGAACTGGTCAAAGGATTTGCTCTCTAAAAATTCGCAATGCATTGAATTGAGACACCAGCGTCTAGCTCTGTCCTTCTTTTGAACAAACGTTGATACTGCACGATGTCCTTGTCCGTATTTGAATAACACCGGAGTAGCGTTGGTTGTAAGCTTGAGTTCTGAAGAAAAATCAAACTGCCCCAAAATGGTTTGGTAGGGACAGCAGTGCAAGAAGTATCAGCATTGGGGTGCCACAAAACCCTGGGACAGTGCAACTACAACCTGGACATGTGCATTGAGTAACCAGACCAGGAAATTGTCTCGCAAGAACAGTTGAACTTGCAACTCAAACATTCGAACACTGCAATGGGCAAGGGAAGTTGAGCTTATTCGCACCATTGTGACCGTCCAACACCGCTAGAGCGCAATCGCAGAGATAAGGGATGGAACGGTTATACGCAATAAACCTATCCTCATTCTTGCGCGCTGGAAGTTGCACCACCGCGTATGAAGCATTAGACACCTCTGTGCACTGTTCAGCACATGAGCTCAGCCCTGCATGAGCTCTTCCCATGACACCACGCAGCTCTTGTCTCCAAGATAGTGGAAGCACGAACACAATACTACAATTACTCGGTGTTGCGTAATTTGAAGGTGGCCTATCGTGGAATGTCCTTGTCAAATCATTAGATCAGAGGTGTGCCGGATGTAAAGTGACCTGCAAATACACAAAGAATTATCAGCATTGGCCTTGCAAAATTTGTTTTCATGAGATGGATTTATATGTGATGCAGTAGTCAATCCAGCATATTGGTTTTTATGAGATGAACCAATCAAGAAAAATTAAGTTCGGAAAGATCTCAAGCTCTGGACGTAGATTCGTTTCCAAGAACATGCACACATCCTAGCCCTAACTATTACGCCCAACATGATTCCAGAAACATCTCTGATGACTTTGATGAGATATGAATCTGGTTGACAACGAACACCACGAAAATCACACAAGAATCACTCGGGCATTGCAATCACAAATCAAACCACTAGCATCTTCGTTCAACTATAACATTCTCATCTCTACTTATATATAAAACACTTTCTTTTTAACCTTCGTTTTTCGCTTGTAGGTCTGAACCTGTAAAACGCGTGCTGAGCACATATCGGTCGCCTGTTCGGACAATATGTTCCGACAAGGCATCCTTACTGCAAAATCAAAAACCATTACATCGTAGGCTTAATGGACCACTTTTTATGCGTAGTGGTAGATCGACTGCACTCGTAACCACCACACATGAATCAACCACACGTTCGCACTCAAGGTAAATCTTCGCACCGTAGACGAGTCGAAGCAGAACCTGTGCCCCCTACTAGAACCGACTTCGTGCTGCGCTCCACTAGCCCGCTGATTTTCATCTTGAATATTTACAGGAGTCAGACCAATGTGTAAATGAATCCACGGAAGAGCCGTGTTCTGCCGCACGGCTCCTCGATGTGCTGCCGCATCGCCGTGAGGACGCTCGTCGTCGCTTCAGATCCATCCAACGCTGGTGAAGGGAGTTGGCCGTGGCAGCCAAATAGCATACAATCAATCCAACGGTCACAAATATCTCAAGTATTGAAGATCGACGGCAATCATCACGACGATATGCCAGCCCGTCCACGCAGGAGGTTGCCGTGTACCATTCACCAGTCTTGCATCGACGTTCCCTGGAGAAGTCGATCGTAGATCTCCGATGCGCGATTCTTTCAAGGTCCCCTTCCCTGCCGTGCGCATCTCCTTCAATAAACCCGCGTTCGTGCACTGCGCACGGAGTTGCTCGCCCTTCGCGGTCTTTTTGAACAGTTGCGCGCATGCAGCCGCCGAAGAGTCCTCGGCCCTGCGGGCTGCGGACTCTGCGCGCTGCGGGGCCTCTACGGACGCGATTGCGATCCGCCGCTGCGCCGAGCGCCCGCAAGTGGCCAGAGACAAGCACAGCCCTCCACGTGGACATCAATCCGCTCGCCGCGTTCTACCATAAAAGGGCAAGCCGAGCGAATCGCATCCGGGCCGGCGGATGGTACACGTCAGCGAATCGACCAGGACCGATCGCTACATCGTTTGTCCATCCATCCGTACACTTGGTACAGTAATGTACAACCGCTGTGCACCACGTAGTCATGCTGCTAGTTTATGCTTGTGATGGTAATCAGTAACAGATGCGTACCAATTACTCTGATGTGTTTACATCGATTGACCTTCGACGGGCGGGGCGCAACGCCCTACGTGCGGAGGGGTGATAATTATTGTTATTTCATACATATGTTTTTGGTATTAATGGAAATAGTACTGAGGGAATATTATAGCAATCACTCACGTGAGCTGTTGGATCCATTTCAGACCGTACAATCGCCACTGCACAAGCCGTACATGAGGACGATTTCATTCCTGTGCAACATCCGAATGTCAATACTGGGATCACGGGATCCTTAATCGTTTAGCAACGCAAGATCCAAGTAATGACGATCGAATGTTGTATAAGAACCCGGATTCGGCAAGGTACGATGGCTCCCAGTTGGCCAAAACTTCGAGATCCGGATCGATGCTCCGATTAAGATGAATTGTGCGAACAGGAATCGCCCGAGGGACAGCATCGGTAGGCCCTTCGAAGATTTCTTGACATTGCGTGGTCGATGATTCATCTCCCAACTCAAGGCGGAGGCTCCGGGATGTGTTGGCCGTGTGCATCGCAGATGTTGGTATAAATAACCTCCGGAAACAAGCGGCACACATCACACCTTGGTCGTGCTCTTCTTGCGCTGCACTCTCACCGACCCATCGTACTCTGTCCTTCTGGGTTGGAACGATATTCGATCAAATTTGCCGCATTTGGTCTTTCACACAATATAAATATAAATCGATCGACCAAGGTGTGCATTTGAGGGTTCTTGCTGGCAGTATGTGCGTCAATAGACGGTTGTCTCTTGCTTGCTTTGCAAAGTGGGCGCAAATCGTCGTGTGCGTGCGTCTTTCGCCATGCTCGGCAGCGTAAAGGATTTACATCCGTCAGATGCTACCTTACCTCGCTGGAAGCTAGGTTGTGTCGATCGAAGTATCAGACTCAATACAGATGTCTTGGTCCTGCTATTGTTCGGCATATGAGATATTGTTCATGACTTGGATAACACTCATACGCTCAGAAGTATCATTTCATCCATTTTTCGTGGCGTTTAAGTCTATCGAGTACTTCCCGCAGTCATGGATAATGTATTAAAACGAAATCGAACAGGGTACACACGCTAGCAGGATTTGGCGCGAATGTCACACGCAAATGTTGACAACCCAAATTTTGACAAGGCACAAGACACGACTCGAAGTAAACATTGCAAAGTGTATACAAAATCATCCTTTGTGTGATATGAGCGATGTTCATTCGGAAAGGAACGCTTCTCAAGAGCGCGAAAGGTCTGTAGCGTAAGGAAGCGAAGTGGCTTGATTGAGCTGCACCCACATCTTGGAACGAGAAATCAAAACGATACCATGGACTTCAAATGGATTGACGTGTTTTTGGCAAGGAATTTTCTGTGTAAGAGCTCGGTTTGAGATATCAAGATATTAGCAAACTTAGTGTGCGCACAGATCTTCAATGATATTTATGCTGAACCATGTGTCTGCTATTGCAACAGAATTATGGATCTCGCGAAATTGCATGCCAAATGAAGTATGCACGCCCTTTAAAATATTGTCAATGAGGAAGCGGAAGGGGGAAGAAGGCCTATGATGATTGTCAATTGCCTGTACATATTCCCAATGGCTACAAAGTCCGCAATGAAGCAACTGTGCATGTCCACTGAGCGAGGACTGTTTTGCATGTAGCTTCTTGACCAGACAGAAAGCGTTGCTCGTATGCTTGCTTACATTCATCTTACCTTGTTTCCAGGTTGACTTGTGATCCCCGCCAAGTTAACCCTTACATCTTGACGCCCTAGAAGATGTTCCCAATAATTGTTGTTGCCTTAGATTTACCACACCAATATCACATCGTCCGGCCCAGATTCTCGAGTGTATTGGATGCAGGTAGCTCAACACATCATAGTGATCTCGACAAGATTCATGGGATGCAGTACGTAGTTGTGCATTGATGGTGATGGTTCAAAATTCATGACGTTCCGTTGACCAATCCGTTATTTTCTTGATTAACAAAGTCACTCCACATGAAAAATGCTGCAACTAGTTAATCATTGGTACGGCTTTTCGACTCTAGACTTGATATATGTCTTGTATCGTCTTCAACATTGACCACCATTGCTCTAGTCGTTGGGTAACCTCTTGTTACTAGGAAATAGTTGATTTCTGGATACATTCGTTAGTATCATCCACTTCCAGAAGCTTGGGGTGGTAAGCATGCATGTTTTCGCGGTGTCCAACACTGCGCCAACAAGTTTTTTTTTGGGCCAAGCGGCTGCGTCGTTTTGTGCTATCGCATGCAGTTCGTTTGCAGGCCATTAAGCACTCCCTTACAACATTTTCTATCGGGCAAATTACCTTTGCATGTTTTTTGCTTTTTCGATAACATCATATCAAATACAATGATACATGTCACAATTCAGTGTGTTTCTCAGACACATATCTTTGCCTCAAGATGACTTCTGATGCGTCTGAATTCGGCATGCATGCAGACATGTTGTATCTCTTATGGAAAGGTTGAGGCCAGATTCGAATGTGTCAACAATGCCCAGACTTTTTACGAGAACACTCGGGTGAAACAAAACCGATGAGTGGGAATTGCGAACATCTAGCTTTCATGTTTGTAGTAACAAATATGCGATCTCTATATACATTGTGAGCAGTGTCCAGTGTGGAACGCTACGAGAGCGTACTCAAGATGCCTTGCTTGGAACCTTTATTGAAGTTAAACTTTGTGATACTAACTCACAGGCGCTTGCGTGCAACCGATAAGAGAGAAGATGAAGAATGTTGGCGTTGCTCATTTTGGGCTCATGGCATTCATGTCATCAGTGTTGTTTCCATGTTCACGAGGAGCGGCTGTATGCGGATACTTGAAGGATAATCAGTCCTTGTTTGATGCAGAAGTTGAAGAGGAAGATCTTGGATATTCGATGGCATCTCCAGGCGCTGGGATAATTTTTTGTACAGACGTGGCATGTCCATCAAATTATGAGGTTGCCATTCATTTTGATGGAACGCGCGAAGAATGTTTGGAGTACTTTTCCAAAGAAGTACGGCCATCAGATTCAATATCGGGCATGAATGACAACAAAGGCGCATGTCGTGCCACATGTGATGAACTAGTGAAACCTGAATTGGTTAAGTTGGGGCTAATGGCAAAGGACGAAGCAGCCATGCGAATATCTGAGTACTTGCAAAAAGCATGCGAGAGATTCGCAAGCGTATACCTAAAAAAGTTGAAAGTTTTCAGCTTTTTGAAATGGATTGCACAGAGCGTCGCCACATGGTGTTGTGGGCAAGTTGTCAACATTGGGTCTGAGATCCTAGGCCAAAAAATTGACCAGACCGTCGGCGATAGCATCACGGATTCGGTGGATGAGGCATACAGTAAGATTGTGGACGTGGTATGCAGTGTGGCAAACTCAAGTGGCTTGAGCAACAACAGCACAAGCACCACTGTCCTTGCGTTCCCGTGTCTTATTGCTCTGGCCTCAACAATCGCGTTGATGGGGTTTACACAAGTGCGTGTTTGGAAATAGGTTGCTCTGCACGACGTGCTTATCGTCTGTGCTCATGGTTTTGCTGAGTCCAGGTTCCTCGACAGTTTCGAGATCAGAACAGCAATTGGTACAATTGGAACTAAAGTGGCTATTATCATTTACAACCATGGTGAACTCAACATGCTCACTTTGCCATGAAATGAATCTGTCACACCTGTGCTAGCAAAATGTTACTGCGTTGTAAGCGCACCATGTAGGCGTAGCCAAGCAAATATTGTACAACTACAATCATGCAAACCCAAAAAATCATGCTTAAAGGATTTTTGGGTCAATATTTACAATTCCAACGTCGTGAGGACCTACTGCATTTACTGCCTCCCTCCTGTTCACCACAGCCCACGATATCTTGATGTGTGAAGCATGATGCGTGCAAAAATATAGGATACCTAAGTCAAGAGGCCTTGCTTGAATGCATGGTAGGCAGAGAAATCGGACATAGCATCACAAGTAAGAGTCGACCTCGAGACCACCAGATGGGGCCGCACTTGTTCGGTCAGGTTAGGGTAGCGTAAGTAGAGAAAGGACAGGGTCCTAGGGAAGTTCTTGCCTCGATTCTTCTTCTTGCGTGACTACGCCTCGCCTGGCAACGGGCACGGGCAGCGCCCGTGGCCAAGAAAAATAGATATTCGAGTAGACACATGCCAGTAAGAACATCGTCTGAGAGTGAGGAAGATAGCTGTGATCCAGCCATACACAGTGTCGACTAGATTATTTTAAGTCTACCTGTCACATGCTTGATATTTCGTCTAGAAGCATTTATTCTCGTGTATAGATTGACGACTCTGGACCTTGAGGGCGATTGCTATTATCATGGACTATTCCATATCTATGACACACCCCTTGATTGCATGGTTACTAGCGTGTGCAAGAAGCAATGCAAGATAATCTGGATCTCGTGCATGTGGTTGATGACGTTGTGGCTTCGCTCATCTTCATAATATGGGGGTAGATGGGTAAAGTAGATGCGCTTGATCTCCATCAATGGGTTGGGAATCATTTCTGCATTGTTGTTTTCAGTACTGATGTTTTCCAACTTGATAATCTCTTTGTTTGTAAAGTCCAAAATCAAATTTTGCGTGAAGTGAATGCGCTCGAAACGTTTGTTGCTTATCAAATTGCTTGCCATTAATGTCACTCCCTGGTGGTCCATTCGTATGGGAATGAGCATGGTGACCCACATGTACTCATTCAGACAGTGACATATCTTCAATATATCTTCAATCCGTGATTGCAGGCATCCGAAACAGCAATTAGCTCTGCGTGAGTCGAAAATATAGTCGCGACTACTCGTGGTTTGTGTCTAAACCAGGTCACCGTTCAAGAACATAGTGTTCCTTGAGTCGGACTTCCTATCCATAGAGCTCATACCCCAATCAAAATCCGCATGCATTGTAAGCTTCGCCTCATGAACGAAAAGCTGTCCCGAGAAAACATATCCACCTTTGAACGTCAAACTGAACGAGAATCCTACAGCATCTGTACACTGTCAAAGATCATGCATCTGGCAGCGTATAGATGATTTAGGATTCTCACCGCATCCAAGAAGTGTGACCTATCATAGCACGTGCAGAATTGTACAAGATATGCAACAGACTGCTGAGTAGAGGATGGATATGCCTAGCAATCCACAAGAGAGAACCAACCAATAATTTGAATGGAATTGACTCAAGAAGATTCTCAATGGAAATATATCATTCAAAATTGGCATCCAGAGGAGTGCATACCGGCTCACAATCTAACACTTTCATACCCCGTCGCCAAGTGCACAATTTCTTGTTCTTAATCCAAGATTAATTTGCAGGTCAAATAAGCGAATGTTACACATGATGAAGCATCATGTGGAACATTCTCTTATTTGACCTCAAAAATGAAGCGATAGCAAGGCTTCATAATACGATTCGAAATTTCATGAAACTGGCGCCGAATCATCATCTCAGTTCATGAGATATATTTTGATTTGAACATAGCAGTATCGTCGCATGGGCGTATGTTTCTGATCGAGCGAGAGCAATATCGTCACATGAATATACTTTTTAACATTCGACTAGGCTACATTGATATCATCAAATCAGTTCATGATTCAGACATCAATTGGGGTTTGGCAATCGAATGATTGCATGTTTCAGATTTCGATGAATATGGCGAAGTATCATTACATGAGTGCATGTTTCACATTTGAATTGAGCTTGTGATAAAGTCTATATCAGCATACACACGTTACTGTTTGCAGTATAAACTTGGAGTAAATAGTATGTGTCTAGTCCTGCCTTATATACTGGCGGCTGTCTAGATCTTATGCTGTGTTGACTAACTATTT
>NHOP01000752.1:0-13114 GCA_018697155.1 Pyramimonas parkeae | reverse complement strand
CTAAGCCATCCGACAGGGCCTGCAACAGCAGGATTCGAAAGAGTTACCACTCGCGTCGCAGGCTGCGCGGCTAACCCTTGTACCGAATGTTAGTTAAGTTGTTTCCCTCCGTCCGATGATGAGAATGCCCATGTTGTCCTGGCGGGCCTGCTTCGATCAGGTTCTGATTGTACCAATCGCCTAAACAATCACGATGATAACTCGTGGTTCAAGCCCAGGCAGGGGTATGTATAGCCGCGGCCGATGGTGAATCAAAGCGGCTAACCGGATCATCTTGGATCAGAGATTGACAATACCAATCGATTTAACATCTGGTCTCCGCACTACCAATCCCTCAAAATGAAATATGATCATCTGTCAATTCCGCTCCAGGATTTGCAACTGGGGGCCCGAATCAAGTTGTGAAGAGAGGCATTATAATCACGCTCACACGCCGCGTTATAACGGAGAAGTCTCGAGAAACCCGAGTCGAGGGTTGTACAGCGCGGCGAAGTGTGAAGCGAACGAATTCCCAGTTGGTGTGGAACTCCTCGTGGTGGATCCGATCGTGTTTTTATCGTTTTGACGTTTCTTACCGCCAGCTCAAGATGTCATACCTGCTGCCGCACCTGCACTCGGGTTGGGCCGTGGACCAGGCGATTCTCGGAGAAGAGGAGCGACTTGTGGTCGTGCGTACGTGCATGTCCACCCAGATTGTCCAGTTTGTGACGGATTTTCTGGATCATACTGGTTTGGATAACAGTCGCAGGACGAGTCATGGACATTTGCAGTGTGTATACACGTGTAGACTTCTGGACATAGACCCAGTTTGGAAGTGAAAAGCATGGAGTTGTTGGGTATTTGATGGGATTATTCATAATGGTTTAACTTGAAATCGTTGTTTCAACGAGATTGTGAAAATTCTTAATTGAAATCGCTAACCCGAGAACCGTGCTTGCACAACACTGTCTCTCCTTTTCTCAAGTGAAAGTGGCGGCCAAAGTAACATTCAGATTTTTTCAGAAGATTTTCGCAATACGATTTCATTTTCCCCTTCAATCTTTTGCATGTCCTGCTAGTTCAGCAGCAGTGCAGTCAAGGTCAACGCCAACCACAACAAAAACGCCAGATTGATTCTCGCACATTGATGTAAGTACCTCAATATGGAAACTGCAGGTTTTGGACATGACTGGGACGAAACTTGCATGCGAATGGATGAGATTTTGGCCTCAACCGCAGATACTCTAAAGAACTATGCCGGTATGTTTGCTTTTACATGGGCCCCTGCACTACCCTTGAAGGAAGATTTGCAACACACATAACTATGGTTTCATTCATGCTTTAGTGGGAATTGATGTTAGATTTCAATGCGAGTCATTGTTTTCCTTCATTTTCAACCACCATGGGGTTGTGGCAAAGTCAACATTCCTTCAGCTAACAATGCGCTTTTACCTTGACAGTGCCCATAACACTTGTTCTAATCATTGGATTAGTGGAGGCAATACTGTTTATCGATTGAATCGCTCATGAACAATGTTCGCATAATGATTGTTGTATGGATAAACGCAGTGATCTATTTGGTTGACATCACGGAAGTGCCAGACTTTAACACCATGTACGAGTTGTACGATCCTTGCACATGCATGTTCTTTTTCCGCAACAAGCATATCATGGTAAGACCCACCCCAGTATACGCAATATATATTTTGCTCTTCCACTGCAAACTATTCCTTTCTCAGAAAAACTTAAAGGCGATGCTTGCGTACATACATTTGTTTTCAAGCCACTGATTGCATATGATACGAGCTAGAAGTTTGATTCATATGGATGTTCACGGGTCAGTAGACTGCCCAGATTCTCCTTGTCGCGTAATCTGTGAGTTGACGCGATTCACGGGTTTTGGAAGTTGCCCTATGCAATGATGCAACTTAGTGCGTGATTCAATCAACATGGCTACCCGCCTTTTTGGTAACGGTCGTGTCCCCATGTGAATGTATTCTCCCGCATGCGATGGAGTTTATGAGTGAATGTGAGACATAAACTAGGCCTGACATTCTTGTAAGCCATATATTGGCATGTCCGGTAAATTCCATGATTGAAGTGATTGATCTGCGAAGTGCAGTTGAACTAAGTTTGGCCACACTAGCATACGCTCACATTCAATTCCAGACCAGGAGTGATCACTTTGCCACATAAGCATGTGAGCAAGAAGGTTGCTCGGGTTTACATGACAATATCTCTCCAGGGAATTTTATGTTGATCCCGTAGTACGCATCTTGCAGGCTCTTTATTTTGCATCCGTAGATGTGTGGTAGGCTTGGTGAATTCTTTTTTGCAGTGATATTGCCAGGCTATGGAATTGTACTATGTGATTGGTTGATGCGGCTTCCCGCCCTGTTGGTAGGGTTCATATCCTATGTTGGATGATGCGACAGGCAGGATGGATTGATCCGTCTCGCACGCGTGGGGTTTATGAGTCGTGTGAACTCAATCATTGACTGGTCATGATGTTCTGTTTAGGCCTATTTTGACATATCTTGTGAATTCCACAATTGTAGTGATGTCTAAAGTGCAGTAGAACAAAGTTTAGGCACACTTGCATATAGATGTTGGGTTAGATTAGGTAATGATTTGGGTTTCTTTTTCGATGGTCCTTGTATTTTGTATACAGCAGTCATGCAGCATGTCTGGGATACATGTCACCCCCCGACATGGATGGGCAACAGGTGCTCACATTCGAATCCTGACTTGGAGTGATCTCTGTGCTTGACAATATCACTGCAAGGACTTTCATTTTAGTCCTGTAGAGCGCATTGTGCAGGATCTCTACTTTGCAAATGTAGAATGATTTTCACAGGTCAGCAGACCGTCTTGATGGGCGGCGAGATATGTTCTCCTTGGACCACGCAATCTATGTGTTCTATGGGTGCACAAGGTAACCTTCGAAAACCGTGTATCGTGTCAGCACACAGTTTGCGTGGTCCAAGGAGAAAGTGCCATCCCCATGAGGACAGTGCTGACCTGTAAACATCCATATGCAACATACCAGTAGCCTGTATCATGTGTGGTTGGATGCCAGCGTGTATGTATATATACATGGTTGGCTTGGTGCACTTTCCTTGGAGTGACATGCCGGGTTCTGGAGTTCTACTGTGTGATAAGTTGATGTTGGCTTCCCACCCTACCGGTAGGGGTCATATCCCATTATATATGATACCGCAGTCGGGGATTGATCAATGCGTCCCGCATGCGATGGGATTTTTGAGTGAGTGTGAGCTTAATCATAGACTAGGCCTGATATTCTTGGGAGTTGAGTTGTTGATATTCTTCTGATTCTTGCTATTTTGGCATATCTTGTGAATTACATGATTGAAGTATTTGATGCGTACAGTGCATCAGAATTATGTTTGGGCACTCTTGCCTACAGATGTTGCATCAGGTTATGGTATGTTTTGGGTTTCTTTTTTGATCTTTCGTCATTTTCTTTTTTATAAACGGTAGTCATGCAACATGTGTTGGGTTCATGTCACCCCCGGATGTGCATAGGCAGCAGGTGCCCACCTTTGAATCCAGACCTGGAGTCATCACTCTTCCACATGAGCATGCGAGAAGCAATACAAATATCAATTTATGTAATACACTGTGATGGGGCTTACAGTATTACGCAGTCACTTGTCAAGCCTGAGAAACGGTACAAAACCTGAAGGAAGGCCCTCTCTTGTTTTTTGAATCGCTGACTGACAACACGATTGCTAGCTTCTTATGATCTTAGTCATTTCAGGATGTTATGATGTTACAGATTGATTTGGGCACGGGTAACAACAACAAGGTCAACTGGGCCATGAGCGACAAGCAGGAGTTCATTGATGTGTGCGAGGTAAGCAATGGGGTATCCCCGATGCTGGGCACTTATCATGATTTCGCGCCATGCGTCGGCGTAGGTTGTTGGCGTTTGTGATTGACATTGGTTTCCACCAGGTTGCGAAATATGCGAGCATTTCTTTAGCTTGTAATGTGAAGTATACTACCACCATCAATAAACATCTCGCAGCACAGCACAATACGAGACTTGTGTCTATCCCGGTGCTTTGTTCAAGCGTCCAGATTGGTGAAGGTGTCAATCATTATCACATATTTCAGTGTGTTGCCATCCTTGTTTTGATATGCCGCTCAAATACGATGCATGGTGGTGTCGATAGCTCCAAAATAACTGTAACGGGGGACGCGAACATTCAAGCATTTGGATATGGCGCTTGTAGTCACCTTTGTCTGCCTATGATGGCATTGTGAGTTTGAACAATGTTGCTGTTTTCACCTGAAGGAAGATGGTATGAACATGGCCATGGCCTCCATTCCTTCTAGAAAGCTATGATGTTTATTTTGGAAGTTGACCATATTTGAGGTTTTCTTCTTGCGATAATGATCTTGATTGTCGGTGAATATCCCCAAGCCAGTGTGGCTGTTGATGGCTCAGTCAAAAATGATCCACACTATATCTCCAACCCACAACCCTAGTAATTCCAAGTTGCTCTTCTGAGCTCTCTCGCACAAGCGTCACACATGATGGTTGGTTGAGGTCCACAGGAGCATCTGGCCATCCAATTGCCAAAACCAATTGGTTTTGGTTGATCTTCGCATGAAACAGCTGCTGACAATCCGTTAGCAATTTTTTTCCAACCGCCTGTGCTATAAGCTACCAGCCCCTTCCATAAACTTGACACCCTTGGATTCATCTCCTCTGCGCCGCATGAAGATTCATGAAAACATCATTGAACCGATGTGATTCATGTTCTACTATTCTAGTTGTGAACGTTCGATTGTGACTGCATGATCTGATTTGGCCGTGTTGGCAGTGGAACCTGAAAATTGTTTGTGAACACTTATGCGTAAACAGATAGTAGAATTTCACAAGTTCTGATCGTCCTCACTTGTCAAAGGATTCCCACAATTGTATCGATTTGATTTAGGATATCCTCTTGTTTGGAATGCAATACAGTGTCTGAAATGACTGATGGCAAATACCTATATAAGAAACAGGTACAGATGAAATACAATATCCTGTATAGTATTTCATCGATACAGGATAAAATACTGTGAAAATGAGTATCTCAAATACAAACAATATGCCAGTTCAAGTTGGGCTGCGCTGTGCACAATCTGGAAATATGGAGTGGGTGATCATGGGTACACCACACGGTTGAGGAGATCACCATATATCCACATATGGCACTGCACCCACCCCATGTAGTTTCAGCAAAAAACAGTGTGCTTGTTCAACAATCTTGTTAAGTGCACACAAATGCCATATGCTGTATCTTGATTGCTTTTGTCTTGCTTTGTATCAGGTGGTATTCCGTGGAGCGCGGAAGGGGCGTGGTTTAGTTGTTTCACCGAAGGACTACTCCACCAAGTACCGCTACTAGTGCTGCCAAGCTGAAATGTTCATATTATTTTTTATTTGTACATGAATGTCAACATTTGCAGATATTCCTGTGCATAGAAGATTGTATGTACAAACCATGCGGAAAGACCAGCAACAGTGACGTGATGTTTCATCATAACATGAAAGCTGTTGTGCCTGATGTGCAAACCTCATGGAATGAATGTATGTATCATGCACACACTGCAACAAAACAATTAATTACCCAACTTGCTACATTATGACCGTAAAGGGTATCTTATCATATCAACTCTTATCATATTTGCAGCAGCAACCATACAGTACAAGATCATTGCTTGATCGCTCCCATTCATGATTGGTCGGCTAATCAAATTGATTGCACGCATAGATATCAAAGCAGTAAGCTGTTCAGGTTTCCGTGGACCTTGTTGAAGTGTTTAGGTACGCCTTCACCTGCGATTTCGAAACCAAATGCCGTGATGTATGGGAATATGCACAGTTTCCTAGTGGATCCCTAAATTGGAAGCGCAAGAACGCGTCTATTCATACACGTGCACAACCTATATGCATGCATATTGTACATGCAATCCACACATCCTTGTCCTACCATGTCCTTGTCAGGATGCGCTGTACAAATCATAACATGCAGGATGCGATCAAGAGAGATCAAACAAAAGTTTTTGATTCACACGTGGAGGACACCAAATGTAACCGATACAGAAAATATCACTACATAAAATTTGTGCTGGATATGCACGTGACCTGAACGATTCGCCAAAGGATATCTAAATATATGCAGTTCGTAGAGTGGGTGAGGTGAAAGCACCCTTATCACCAAGCTGAATTGCCCGCAATATAGTGAAAACAGGCCGCCTGATCTGTTAAGAGTTTGAACCACGTGTGAAAGTAACATGTGGACACTTGGCGATGAGAGCATTTTTTTCAGAGAGGCCTGTACTTGGGCCGTGAAAGCACTAGCAAAAGAAATGCCAGCAACACACTATACCTCAGGATCTAGATGGGCAGCCTCCTCCATCATCGCCTGGGCTTCCTCGTTTCGTCCTACCTGGCGAAGACAACTGGCTAGCAGCAACTTCACTTGCACATCACGCGGTTTAATTGCAACCGCATCTTGCAGAACGTGCACAGCGTCTTGATTGTTCTTCTGCAAACGAAAATGACGAACAGCGAATGTCGAAATGCTGCGAGTGTAAATGATGGGGAATGAATTTCTGCTCAGGTGCCCCCAAGCCTTGCCCCTTACCTAACACCACACGCAAGACAATGTGAAACTGCTAGAACAACAGCTATCAATTCAGCGAAAACTAATTGAATTTCCACTGACCGAAATCGCCAGCAAATACGATGTCAGTCAATTGCTCACTCCATGGAGAGTCATAGACTTCACTTCCAAAGTCGAAGGCTGTGGCTTGTGATAAGCCAGAAACCTGACTCGGCAACAAGCAAAGGAACGTTCAATGTCAAATTCCTAATGGTGCATCAGAAGTGGTAGGTTTCGCAATACAGCAAAACCGCATAAAAGTAAATAAAATAGTAGACATATCCAGAGATGTGGCACTTTCCCACGAGCCCCACATTCCCAACCCATTGCTGCCGATAACTTCGCCACAGATGGAGCACAAGTAGTATGGGGCATGACAACCAAAACGTATCTAGACAGCACCCACCACAACCATAGATCGCAAAGATAACAATAATTCACAGGTTCTTCATTTATCGCCCCACACTTCGCAGAAGACTCGGTAGCAATATACAGCAATCCTTTGCTGGTTGATGACATGATATCTGAACTCCGATTCCGAAAGCAAATAGGATAAAGACACGATTCGTTGTGCACCAACTCCAAATGCAAAGCTGTCTCAAGGGTCTGCATTTTGATAATGCCAGTGGCTTGGCTACCGGTCATCCTATATCATACTGAATGACTCAATTATGCTCTAAAGAACTTCATTGCCACCGAATTTATGGCAATTTAAATGAGGAAGATGCACAAACAAATAGTTTGTACCTTCTTGTGGAGCGCGATACCCATCATACACAGTCCATTGAAGCGTCGGTCGGCATCCTGCAACCCCTCATATGTCGTACTGACTAATCAGTCTAATCATGCCATGGGTTGATTGGAGAATGCGAAGGCGACAGGTTCTGATTCAAGCATCATTATATTCTTTGTTGGAGGCAGAAAACTTGGATAACTAATACTTGGAAAGTAGGTAACAGAAGTGGTGAGAAACTTCCGAAAATTCCACGAGTCATGATGGCTCCAACTAGTTTAGGTTGATGCAAAGTGTTTGAATGGCATGATACCCGATGTCAAATCAACAAGGATATACTCTACGTATTCAAATATACACCATCGTTGTGATTCACCGCCTAAGGATCGCCACACCCACCAGAGACTTTATCATTCTAATGCTAACCAGGATGAAATCCATTTACACACTTATTGCGCTGCTGAATCTGAGTATCGTATGTATTTGCTCTGCTTACCACATTAGCATCATTGCAGTAACTGGTCTGACAATCGAAAAAAATCAAAAAATATCACACACGCAACATTGATTCTACTTGACGTTGAGCTATGAGTGTAAGTTGGGAAACCAATATGCTACTATGATATTCTGCAAGAGATTTGTGCAGAAACTGAGATTCTGCACAAATCTCTGTGGATTCGCATAGCTCGAAATAAAACAGCGAATATACACATAAAACATGAATTGCACGAAACAATGCAAAATCCGCAACAGACTTACGAATCCCATCTCATACATGTCACAAGAAATGGGAAGGGTGTGTACCTTTTCTGTTTCCAAGGCCACAGCAAAATTGTGCAGTGACGCATCCTGGTTGTAGATCCCACACACAAGCAAGGGGTTGAAAAGCATATCTTGAGTCATTCATTTCATGTTTATACAGGAGAGCACTTGGTGTTGTGTCATAAAATAATCCACTCTTCGTAATTTGAGGCTTTATATGTGCTGCCAAGTTTGAAGGTAGGCTTTCATTCAATACACAGAGAATTCACAGGGCTGTGGCCTTACCCACGGCTTGCCACTTGCTTGTCGGATTGTGGTAGCATGAGAGCAAATGAAAATGATTGTATGAATGTGTGATACACGTACATGCAGCAATGATCATATGCTGGAAACCACCCATGCTGGAAATGAACGAATTGAGTGCATCCGAACATCTTTCTGGAGTGATGAGCTTCCGCAAAAAAGAAAGCCAGATATATACAGTATCTGTCTGCTATCAATCGATATTGCAGAAATTCAACTTCGCCCATGCGTGTTAGATGGAAAACCATTAATTTTCCAATGCTCTTTCAACTCAAAGATAAACAATCATGGGGCTCTTAACCAAGGCAGCTCAAGCAACAACCCTTTTGTCACCTATGAGGGGTATCAACAACTGTGCCGCGTTATGCTACGGACACTCAAGAATCCCACATGAAGTCTTGTATATATTGATGGAGTGTTGCTTGCACGAGCCCTTCTCGGGTGAATCAAGCGTACTTAACCCATCTTCCTCATCCATACCATGATGGACACTGGCTGCGCTGCTTAACTGTGGCAAGGCAGCCTAAGCCGCCATGTGGACAATGAGGAATGTAGATATTGGTTGTCGCACAAACAATCTGAGCACTGTTTACCATTTGTTGGCGGGGACTTACCCAATTGTGTTGCTTGAAGCATATGCGAGCCAGCATGAACCGCACTATCGGATCACGAGGCGCTAGTTCAAGGGCCTGCCTGCGCTGATAAAGCCACGCAAAAATCCATCACATAGAGCATGTGAAACTCTGTACAATACACTTTGGAGAACAACCAGGGTGGATTATGTATGCATGAAAACCCAGTGCAAGTTTTGTGCGATGAAGTTGCTTGGAAGCACGAGCGAGCCTTTGTTAGGTTAAAGTATGGTGTAACAAGTTTTGAATCGTCCTGACAACGATCCTGCAAATCACTTGACAAAGATATGCGTGGCTAATTCATTGAAGCTCTGAGAAAGCAATTACTGATCTAGGCGCTGTCGCCCCCCCCAGGTAGATATCAAATCATGGGTTGGATGTTCAACAACTTGGGAATCAAGCAGCCGATTGGATTCGGAATTGAAAAGTTATCCGACATACAACGGATTGACTGAATGATACTGGGATCGAGATTGAGATATACCACGCAATCCATATTTCAGGGATTTGACTGTTCGTTGGAGACCAATCTGTATGCGCGAAATTACTCGGGAGCGCAGCTCCAAAAAGGATGAACAACATTCACATCCGTGCCGCAACTCAACGCATTTTCGATTCAAATTTTCTTTACAATCATCCTTGAACTGAAACTTTTAAGCATTATTCAATTTTGAGAAGTTGCATCAAGAACTTCTTCAAAATCAATACAGAGCTTGATGATCTGTTGTACACAATGGCATCCATCAATATAGCATGTGGCAAAAGTTACACTTGTGCTAATCTTCGCAGGTGTGTGGCAATCTTTACAGGAACTGTACTTGAGTGCAGCCACCGCCTCCGGGATTTCGTTTTTGTCCCTGTGCTGCGCTGCGCGAATTATAAGCGCGTTCAGGAGGGTCTCTGCGAGAAAACCCACACACACCAATCACACTCACGGCATACAATTTTCTTGTAATGAAAAACATACGTCACTATCTAGTCTATGAAGCGGTTCTTGATTTCTTGAACAGAGGCTCATAGCATGACAGTTGGCAGCGAATTGAACAACCAAGCACACACCAGAGATTGGAGCTCACGTTTGTTCATAAATATTCAAGTTGAATATGGCTTGTTGCTCCTGGACCATATTGCCAGAATAACCAGACTCCAACACAGATAAACTGACGCACAGAAGAAGATGGATGAACGCAAACTCTTGAAAGACGCGATCAAGGTTTGACTTTCCTCGGGCATTGGAATGTATATGGCTTTAAACAGAAGATATGTCGATGAAATAATGAACACATCTCAAGTGAGGTTTCAATTCGGATGCATGGGATATTTCGGTGGTTGCCGTTGGACTGATCGATGGCGGTGAAAAGTATGCAGACTCCCGATAGTAGGCATACTCAATGATTGCCAAAAAGCATTGGCGATGTCAACACCGACATTGAATTGGGTACATAGTGTTGTGACAAGTGGCAGACTTCAGATTGCTTATCATGAAGTTGTTCTTGTGTTGGACTGATACTGACCGATGACTGGACGTCTGCTGATGCATATGCAGTTGGGACAATAACATGGGCAGGCAGGAGAGCAGCCAGAAAATATTCACCCTCAAGAACAAAATATCACAACACGCTTTCGTAATTTCCTCAAACTTGCACGTTTCCATATGAACTTCGAATTTCAAGTACTAGATGCTAGATTGGAGCAATGAGCTTGGATACCGTAACGCTCAAAATATCGTCATAGTACTGTCACCCAACAGATCTAAAGCACATGTGACAATGCATTGAAACAAATGCAAATGATGTTTTGTGCGGACGTTCAAAGCAAAGCAGGCGATCACGACTGGCTCGACAAAATAATTCTCGCACAGATTCATTGCTACGTATGTCTGCGCTAGCATATAGATTATTAGGATGAAGTTATGCAATGGTGAAACGTAGCACATGACTTATAGAGAATGGCTTCCCGCCCACTGTACAAGGGTCATGTCACTATGTATACAGAGGCATGTCCCCTACCCACTGGGCAGAAAGCCATGTGGACCAAGTCACTCGCGGAGTTCCGGTAATTCACTAGGGAACTGCGAAAATCGAGAGCCCTGGTCAAATGCATGTGCTTTGTCGATTAGCAGAAGACGCAACAAAATCAGTCCTGTGATCCACGTCGGCATGCATGTTTCAACACTGGGACATAACTCAAACCCAATGGGCAAGAAAGAGCGTAAGCTCCCTAACATTACAAAGCGGTTTACCATATTCGCGAACCGGAATAGATGGTGAACTACGCCATCAGACGTTGCCTACGTACGGCGCTCAAACACACGCGCACCTGACGAATCCAGGGATTGGTGGTGACCCCACCACAAGTACATGTCGTTAGCGGAGGGGGCGGTGGAGATGGGTGCCACTGGGCTGCTGGTTGAAGCAGTGACTGGTGCAGTAGAGACTTGAGCTTGCACCTGTGCATTGCTGCTTTGAGAGGCGGGCTTTAACAGTGGGAGTCCAATAGCTCTGCGCACTATTGGCTGTTCTAGAGCAAGCGTCTGCAAACATAAAATATCCGAGGACATCGTCAAAAAAACCGCCGATGCTCGGAGACGGTACTGGGCTAGGAGAAGACAAGTACATAGCTATTGTTTCGGGAAGAGCGCACAACTTTGAAGATTGCCAGGTTGCAGGAACCATTAGCAAACCAATGCATGTGCATCCGTCTGCGGATCAGGGAATTTCTTCCCACCAATGCAAGGAGCACACTGGACCCCTCATACGGATCACAGGTACGATATGGGTAAGCGCAGCGCGTTCAATAGATCCGTACAAGGCGGAAGAGTGGGGCTTATCAAGCCAGAACATAACCAGCAAGTTCAAAAATCATGTAAACCACAACGACTTGTGGAATCGAACCTTTAACCTGCACGGCACATGATGACTCATGGAACCACATAAAGGCTCCGCCGCGCTTTGGTTTGAAGCCCTTTCCTTCGGGAAACAACACTGTTGCTCCTCCGACCAAGCTACTTGCGCAGGACAAGCACCTACCCATCAGATGATGCTCATACCGCCTCTGCCAAATGCGTATCGGAAGGAGCAAGAGCTTCTGGGTTGAGGGTAGACTCCCGAATACCAATTCAACTCTCCATACTTCTGGTCGTGAATGCGCACACTGAACAATCTGTGGTGCAACTGGACATGGAATCAATACAGCAGAGAAGCGTGCAACGGTACAAGGCTTCCGCCCACTCTGGGTTGCGGGGAGTCTTTTGTATAGCTGCTCACAGAAAGACGCTTATTTGCCGACAGACGATGAAGTATTTCAAAATACTGAAATGACACAGTGCTACATCTACCAGGAATACGGTGCTCACTCAATCCAAACAATAATCGCCTACGTACTAGCACTAATCAATACTATATGCTAAGATGACTGGTGAAATGATCAGAAAAAAAGTGTACGAACCATGTCGCTACATCCTTTCGCAACAACAACCCGGCCTACGGTCCCAACTGGTTCTGTTGTCAGCGCTGAACTTGATCTACAACACGGAGAACGTCATGCCAGCGGGGGTCAGCATGCCAACATAAAGCATGGCCCACCTGCGTGAATGTGATGGCGTTGGAGACAGTCCAGTACAACATGACGCAGTTTGCGTTTTGTATTCCAAACACAAACGCCCCAATGCCCACGCCGTGGAGAAGCGCATGCAGCGGGTCCACCCAAGGGCTCTGGCTGTTTCTCTTGATTCCAGCAAACACCCTATCGGTGTTGGCGCGGTATATGAGCACTGCTGTCATAGGAAGCAGCACTCCTGGCACATGCGAGACGTTCCAATATCCGATCAGAATTCGCATAAACGGAACATTTTCAAGAGCTGGGCCAGACTTGCTCGGATACCACCGTGAACAAATCCTCGGAGACGCGTCACCAAGCAAAGCTCACACGCCAGCATCCGACTGTATACGATACAGACTAGGAGTCTGTTTCATATGGATTTTCATGGGTCAGCACAGTCTGGATGCAGATGGTGAGATACG
>NHOP01000751.1:0-13118 GCA_018697155.1 Pyramimonas parkeae | reverse complement strand
TCATCATCGAATCCATTGAATTGGGTATCAACGACCACTTCGTATGGAGCTGAATTCCTTTGACTCTACAGATCCTGCACCACATTTTTTGGCCTCGTCAACGCGCGACTTCAAGGATTCGCCGAAGTCAATGTGACTCTAGAACTGACATGGATGCAACAGAGACGACATCGCTCGTGGACAACATGCAGGGCTCAGGGTCCGACTTGGGGAGCATGGTGTTGGCGGATGTGTGTTGTCAGGTGATCAAGGCGCGTTTGAACGTGCGTGAGTCCCACGAGCGCGAGCTCATGGAGGACCGCACCGCGCTGGCGGCGTTGAGACGCGAGCACCAGCAGCTGCTGCAGGAGCGCGACCAACTCCTGGAGGAGCTGGACGCGGTGCCGTACCAACACCCCACTAGGCCTCCCTCGATACCGTCGCCTCTGCAATGTCCCCTCCGCCTCCCCTCTTGCCGTCAAGCGCGTGCACGCAAATGCTTGCTCGCGATCATACAAGCTAGAATTTTTCGGTGCCGATACAAACGTGTAAGCATAAGTCGGCTCAGATATGGACGAACGCATTACCACACATGCACACATGTGGGTAAACTGGCGCGTGAGTTTGCTGTGCAAATGCATAGGTGCATGTGTGAACAGACATACACACAAAAGTGCGTACCCTTGTTCACATTGCTTTATCCGAAGATGGATGCCACAATTTAGGGTTTAGGGCATAAAAATAACCCGAAACCCTGAATTATTATTTTTTCTACGACCGTCACTATTTTGTGCTTGTGCACCAGTTGCGTATGCTCTCGTATCAGAGACGAGATCCCTAATTGCAGCTGTGACGTGTACAGAGGAGACTTTCACATATTCCATGCATTGAGAACAAGCGCAGCAAGAGCATGCTGTTGTTTAGTGTGCATGGCGTTTGTTCTGTAGCTTCTGCCTATTTCTTTGAATGCCGAGACATCCCACACAAGCCATAAACGGCACCGTGGGATTCCAGACATGGCCCATCCGACCAGAGTCTTGTATCCCTCTCCCTTCCACACCTCTTCTCTTGACTCCTTCTTGATAACCAAGGGGGCGTGATTGATTGCGTTCTTTTGGAGTTGCTCGGTGTTGAAGGGTTTGCGTGAGGGTGTGTAAACGCAACAGGTCATGGTGGCGTTGCGAGGAATGGCTGAGGCCCTGCCTGCCCAGGCTCGCCACAACATTGCCAACAACGGCACCCCACAGTCGGCGGTGGTGCGTTCTCTGGTGCGCGTTGACCTCGACTCCACCCTGCACAGCCAGGCCTCCACCATGGAGTCCAAGCCGGCGTCTGTTGGGGACCTGCAAGCATCGCGCCTGGCCAATCGCATATCCCACGAGGTGGGTTCTCGAACCCCAGTGGAAGCCTGCCCAGGCATAAAAGGTCTGCGAGTTGTCCGTCGATAGTAAGATTTCCACTAGTGTTTAGGACAATTTGGAGCTGTTTTGACAGCGAGGGTGATGGTCATTGCGCAGGGTTGGTGGCAAACATACGATCTGGTTTAACATCAGCCACATGAGACAAAATCATCAATCTCTGTACATTGAGTGTTGCTTGGTGTCCTGACCATGCCAAAGTGTGTTCGCCTGTTCAAATGCATCCCAAAGTGTCAGCAGATTGAATGAAACTTGCCGTGCCCGATCGAGCAATCTGATGATGCCGCTTCACTGGGGTGCAGGTGCGCAAACTGGCTGTGGATGCTGAAAATGTGCGCAGCCAGTTGGTGGCGATGCAGGAAAGGATGATGCGACTGGAGAGCGAGGCGTTGTCCTGTAAGCAGGGATCGGCCACCGCCGAGACCATGCTGCAGTCGGAGCAACAGGTGTGCCTATCTCCTGTGCGAGGAGGGGCAAGGGAAGGCGTGTACTGAACCAAACTTATCCTCTGCAAATCAGATACAGACAAACTTGGATTTACAGTGATGAAATTTAGAAATTGTTTCAGATCTTTGGTACAAGGGGCATTGTGCAGAGTAATGGGCGCTGCCTCTCAACAGTGACAAGGTGCAAATTATATTTGACAACAACAAGCGAAAACAAGCGTCGTTCCGAATAGACCGGTGCAAGCATCACTTGAGCGTGATTTCAAATTGTAATGCGGCGCCCACGCTTCCCGCTTGATTGGTACGGTTTGGTGTCTTCAGGCAAGGCAACAGGCGTCCAAACAGCTGCAGGAGCGTGCAGACGCTCTTGCGCACGCTGAGTCTGAGCTCCGTAGGGTGACAGAGGCCCGTAACGTGTTGGAGCGCGAACTTGAGAAAAGGGTGCGGGAGGCCCAGGCCACAGAAGCGGAAATGCAAAAACTGAGGAAGGATCTGGACCGTCTTACCATGGTGCGTGGCGCCGACGTGTACGTCTGGTACGATCGGTGGCTTTCAGTTGGCATTGAAGGGTCTGGATCTGGATGCTTTGGAAAATAAAACAGCGATTTGTGGCGCTCTGCACGTATCTGAGAGTGGGAGACGGTGAAGATTGTGGTCAACAGCGTTTGTGAACAATACGTTTTAATTCTGAAGACAGAGGATCGAATTCTTGTTCAAGAAGGATTTATTGAAAGTCTTGGAGAAATTAAACCTCTTTCGTTATATATCCGTATTCGATATCAAAGAAATTATATGCATTAATGGACCAGGATTACATCTTTATATCAGTCGTCAAGAAATTCCACGTGTTTTGGGTGGAAGTGGAATTGCAACTAGGTGCTAGACGGTTTTGCTTCTCTGTCGATGTTGACATGCGCCTGCACTTCAGATGGTTCCTCCCTGCTGTTCGCTCACATCCTCCGGGGAAGGCTGTTGTGCGCCGCAACAAGTATCAACAGAGAAATTGGTGCAACCGCCTTGCCAACATCTGATGTATGCCGTATGCATCGAAACACGATAGCACCAACATTGAAGGATTCAGCAACAGTTAATATTTGCGATTAGATTTGCAGATCTGCATAGATACATCAGGAGAAAGAGTTTCAGCTGTCTGAAGTAATGGGGGGCACTCGAAAGATTCCTTTAGTTGTTGTTGATTGCTGCAGCACTTTCTCTTCCTGGAAAATTTGAGGATGCAGCGTTGCATGTGGGAGGGGGCAAGCCACAAACCTTAAGCATGTGCATCACAGCCAAGCTGCTATAATGCAGTGCCAATGACTTGCTTATTCTCATTGCAAATATTGCCAGGGACTGTCAAAGGGAGGAGTCTCATGCAACACTATGTTGTTGCAGATGTTTATCCGATGACCCCAACAAGCACACCCAACCTTGGTGTGGTGATACGTGCTTGTCAATCATGGAGCCATGTTTTTGAGATAAAATGTTGATGGACTGAGTGCAGGAGGAAAGTGCGACCTCGACAAGGGCGAAGGAGGCGGAAGGCAGCCTGCAGCGAGACCGTCAAGAGCTCACAGACCTTCAGGTGCATCCGCTTGAGCAAATGCAACTCAAACAACATGACCCTGTTTGTTTGTAAGCCTTGTTGGTTGATGAGCTGTACTTTGTTCTTGGTGAACTTGGTTGACAGTTCACAACGACTCTGATCACAGTAAGTGTGCTGGTTTGAGTATCCCGACTGTTTGCTCCCATGCCACAATTGTGTGCTTAGGGACTGTACACACCCGTGTTGCGCAATGGTTGAATACTGTTGGCGTGTTGGAAGCAGCCGAGGAACAGGTCTGTCAGTGGCTGCTTTTCGTGCACCAATTTGCAGGTTCGAATGCAGAGCATGACCTCTCAGCTCAAAGCGTCTGACGAAGATGCTAGTAGATGGATGCTGCGCGCTCGCGAGGCGGAGTCGCGCATGCTCGCCATGGAACGAGTAGGTTTTGCGAATTATTGAACATCATTCAGCAATCGCAATTATCCATGCTGTTGTGTAAGCTTGTGATGGACACAATAGGTTCTTGGGCACTCAATTTCTGTGTTGGCTAGGCTGGACCAATGCGTCACAGCTTGAAATCTTGCCGGCGCCACAACAATTTGTTTAATGTAGCAACAAGCTTTCAGTGGCACTGTCCTCGATAGTACTTTCAGTGTTTCGAAAACTGCAGCTCCTGTTGACATATATGATGGGTTTTGGATTTTTTTGGTCGAAAGGATTCGTGTGTTTCTTGTTTGCGTTTTGACGATGGCGTGTTCGTGTTTGTCTTTGGTGTTGCTGTTGGCTTGCTCGATGCTAAGCTCATATGAATGGCTGTTCTATTATGGGGTTGTTATGATGTTGTGACAATTAAGGAGTTTTCTGGACACCTTCCTTGTTGTGGCTACAGTCCTTGTCGTCTTGGCGACTGTCGTCCTGGAGCTGTGAGTGGATGTTTGCAGGAGAGCGAGAGCGCGTTGCAAGCCGAGCGCGCGGCGGTGACCCAGACCCAGGCCAAATCAGACCGGCTGCAAGAGCTGCGCACCGCCCTCACTGCTGCCATGCACGAGCGGCAGGCGGCCAAGGCGGCGCTGGCGGACCAGGTGGATGCCCTGGCGCGCGCAAGCACCACACGCGCCGCGCAATGTGGACGTGGTAGCGCTTGCAGGCCGGGCATGGGTGAAGTTGAGCGCCTCCGATTGCGTTCGGGAAGCCCTTTCATACCGGCCAACCTCTGTGTCTCAAGATTTGCCCTAACATTTGGGCTCAGTGCCTTTGAACTGCGCTTTAGTGGAGCAGATGGACAGCATTCGGGAGGCGAGTTCTGATTTGAGTCCAAAGAAATGGTGTGAAATTGCACAAGGTGCAAATTCCACACCAAAGGTCCAATACGGTATTTTAAAAATGATGCGATCTACAAAAGCGCATGTTCAGCGTTTTCAAACCACGCTTTCCATGTTCAGTTTTTGGAACCGATGCTATGTATTGTTGACCGTCTTCTGATTTCGCAGGAGCGCGCGACGGAGGAGGCGCAGCGTTTGGCGGAGCGCGAGACGGGGCGAGCCGATGAGTTGCAACAGGAGCTGCAAGAGCTGCAGCGCCTGTCCGAGCAGCAGGTGCAGGTGGCCAACCAGGCGTACAACAACCTATGTGAGGTGACCCGCCAGAAGATGGAGTCTATGGAGGAGGAGGTGAGACTGCAGCCACAACCTGCCCAGTCATGCCAGTCCAACTCTACTTGTGCTGCATGCCAATGCGTTGCAGCACGTTGTGGCTCTTTTCGGGCTTCCTTGTTCATGTGCCTTGGAGTTCTAGAGGAGTCTCTGAACTCACAGACAGGATTCGTGTGTGTTTCCCTTGTGAAGGTATGGATAAGCTGTATGTTTTTGCTGTGTAAATTGCAATAGAAGCAACGACTTGTATACCACATACGCATTCACATGCTCCCCTTAGCCTGTGAAATAGTCAGGTTCATTTCAAGACTGTCTCAGCCCTGCGAAGTATATCAATCCGTCCAGAAACGTTGCTCTCTTGATCAACGCGCTTCCCGCATAATTGGTAGGTTTGTCCACAGCGCAACATGATGGCACAATGTTGAGGTTGAACTGAATTGAAATGCTTTCATGGGGCTTGAGACAGGTGACACGTGCGCGATTTGATGCGGAGCGCAGCGCGCAGGAGAAAGAGAGCTTGGTAGAGTCGACGCGTGTTACGGCTGAGCGATCCGCCGGGCTGATGATCAGCGCCCTGGAGAGCGAGGTGGAAAGCCTGCGCCACGCCATCAAGCTCAAAGAGACAGAGTCCCAGCGTGCCCTTGAGCAGATCGAGGTGGTGTTCAGGAAACCTCTATCCTCCCAGTTTGTCTTTCTGGGATACCTAGCGAAAAGGGCGTAGGCAGGGATTTGTTGCGAAGGCAGGAGTGCTTGTCCTGGATAGGTGGGCTGTGAGTTTTGTCACGTCGGGCGGTGTGGACGTTGTGTGAGCATCTTGGGACTTACTGTGGCTTGCATTTGATTTTCAATAGACAAACGTCTGTTGCAGCAAGGTCAACAGCGGAGCCCACCTACTACATATAAGTCGTGCCTTGAAAGCGTACCCTTTCCTTCAATTCCCAGTTTCACCTCTTGACTTCGAAGTCGTTCTCCACCTTTCCAAACCAGCACTTGGCAAAACAGAGGTAGAACCAAGCATCCCCACATACACATAAGCGCGCCGGATCCTTCTTCTGATCCTGGACTGCGCCCCTGCAGATGCGCGCAAAGCACATAGATCAAATCCAGCACGGCTTGCAAATGGAGCGCGTCAACAGTGGCACTCTCAAAGGAGAGGTGGAGAAGGAGCGGCAGCGAGTGCGGGAGCGAGGTAACGCGCTGGTGCAGACACTGAGCGAGGCCATCCGCTCCGCCGCCTCCGACGCCCCGGAGCTGGTGCAGATCTTGGGACAGAACAAGGCTGCCTGGGAGGATGTGGGCATACAGTCGCAAGAACTGGCCAACGTGCTGCTGAGCCGCGTGCGCCAGCTGGTGTGACACGGCGTTGTGGTTGTGCGAGGTTGTGCGCGCATCTGTTGTGTTCAGCGCTGCTTAGTACTGGGTATGCGTTTGATGCAGCAAACCCAGGATGGATTGGTTACCAGGCTGTATGTATTTTCATTCAAGAGCGAAACAGTTGAAAGCTCCAATATCAAAGCGCGTGACTGTCAGCAGGCATGTACGGGTTTGTGATATGTGGATGCAGAGCATGAAATCTGACATATTTGTGGCATGCGATCGACTCAATAGTCCGTACATACTCTCAACGTAAGCAACAGATCCTTCCACCTTCACTTCAACATCAGCCCTTTCTTGATAGTATGTTTTCAAGGAACAACTTGTCAGGTGTGGGAACGTCAATGCTGTGAGGAGGAGCTAGTTGCTTCCAAAGAGGCTGCTCTACGGGCAGCCGCTTCTATGGACGAACACTCCAAGTCCACCCGGCAGTTGGCTGCCACCCTAGCCGGTGCAAGCCCTATGCAGCTGACAATCATCAGACATTTCTTCTGTTGGTTGTGATTCAACCTTGCCATCACGCGAGTTTAGTGAGGCATGTACTGTTCTCTGTTGGTGTGTGCACCAATCATCCCAGTCAAGGTCCTGATGAGTTTTGTGCATTCCGTGAACAATCAACACTGTTGGAAGCCTATCCTTGTTGATTTAAATGCACCGTTATATCTGTGGATTGTAGACGAAATAGCTGCAGCCAAGCAAGGCGAGATGCGGAGTCTGGAATCGGCAAACCAATTGAAAGCACGTATTGAGTCTGAGCAGCAGATGATGGAGCAAGAGAAGCATGCGGTAAGTGCGCGCAGTACCGCAGTTTGACTGTGAGACGCATGTCACAAGGTCCACCTTCAAACCCTTGGTTAGAATTGCACCGCCACTCTGGTGTACGAACGATGGTGACGTTTTGCTGACGGAAACCTTGCGCATACGACAGCGCATCTTAAGTGGAAGATTGTCATTTGGACCCAAGGGTTGAGAGCGCACTGAATTGAGGACTATGTCGACCCTCTTGCTGATCTCCGCCAATTGAATGGCCATTGATTCAGTGGCTTTGCAGACCTGTGATGTTCCTGCACATGCACCGAGGGCAGACGGTTGCCACTGGCTTTTTTGCCGACACCGATTGGTGTCCTCGGAGTGCGTTTCAGGTGCGGCAGCAGGTTTCGCAGCTCATGTCTGGAGCTCTCAAGGCTAGGGAGGCGGCGGCAGCGGGCATCCGCGAGGCGAACCGCGCGCGCGAGGCAGCAGAGAAGCGCGCAACCGCCGCGCTGGAGGAGGCGGGCACCCTGCACAACAAGCTGGCGGAGTACCACCATCACTGTAAGGAGGTGGAGGAGGCGATGCAGACCCAAGTGGCGCGCGTCGAGCTCTCGGAGCGGAACTTGAAGCAAGTTCAGGTGGGGACGGGGACGGGGCAGCTGGAATGGAGAAATTGGAATGTGGAAGCACGAACAGCGGTGGGTAATGCGCGTGTAGTTTGGTGTGCAGGAAGGATGGGCAGGGGCCTTGGCAAAGACAGGCACGGTTGCTGCAACGAACGAAAGACCACAATTCGCCCCAGTGTTTTCGCTGTTTTAGCACAGTGTCAAGTGCCAGGATACGCTAGGATGGGCGCAAGAAGACACTATTACAACAATTTGATGGGATTTCCGTGATCACACTGTGTATGTGAGTGTTTCTAAAAGCTCCAACTGATTGCCCCGTCTCGGCAGTGAGAACTGAATTTTCCAACTGTGCGCACACAATTGAATACTCTCAACATGTTGCAGGATCTTCCTGTAGCCTTGTTCGTACTTTGTGCAGGGTAGCCAGGTTGAACAGACAATCAACAGCCTACCTGATGCTCCACAGAGTTTGTAGCAACATGCAACACCTTCACGCTACTGTGGAGTTTTAGTTTCACAAGGTCCTTTTTGGATTTACAATATTCTTGAAAACCATCTTGACCAAGAAACGCTGAATCGCTCTGTACGACATGTTTTCCATTTTGTATGCTTGCTGCTTGCGTGTTGTGTGCATGCACTAAACTTATTAACACTGTTAGTATTCTTGATTATGAGCATGAAATTAAACTATGCAACAGAGTGAACGGATGAATTTGCTAGCGTGTTGAAGTTTCATTGGACCTGCCCTGTTGTGATGGTTGATGCCTCTTATTCACCTATGGTTACTAAAATTAAATACTAAATACTAAAATTAATAGGAATTTTACTAGGAATCAAAATTCCTATTAAACCTATAGGAATTTTGATTTCCTATATCAAAATTCCTATAGGAATTCTGATATAGGAAATATCAGAATTCCTACCTGTGGTTGGTAGGAATTCTGATATTTTTAAGAATGTTGCAGGTTGCTGCACTTTTTTTCCTGGCCATATTGGCGCTCTTATCCCCACGCGATACATGAGTGCGTCGAGATCTGTGATCGAAAACAGGAAACACTTGGGAAGCGTTTGGCGGACGCGGAGGAGCACCTTGCAAGCTCCAAGGCAGAATGTGAAAAGCTGTTTGGGGAAGTGGCTCGCTTCCGCTCACTAGAGGCTGAGTACCAAGAGTCGCTGAAAACCACCGCCACAGACCATCAGACGCTGGCCAAGGAACATGCTGTGCTGCGCAAGAAGTTTACCAAAAATTCGTCGCAGGTATTCACTCTTGTGGTTGCTCCTCACAGCAAAGCTCCGATCGTTTTGCAAGAGACACCACTAGGTAGCGCAGCGCCAGTTGCAAGTTGTTTTTTGGGGATGTCTTGGCAGGATCTCTGATACATACACGAATGCATTGGGATCTAGGATACACCGTATGTTATTTCATACACTTGCCTCATGGGTAATGGCTATTTCGAAATTCAGACGGTGCCGTGCGATGCTTGTGCCTAATGCGCTTGGCGAAGTGACTGCAGTTGGTGCGTAGGGAGTAGTTTAGCATTCATACTGGCGACAACATCTTGAAACATCCTTTTCACACTGATATCAATTCTGATACCTTTTGCACTAGAGAGGTTCCAGATCATTGGTATTTTCTCATCGCACTTGCCAGTTCCTTGGAAACACAAAACATGCCTTCTTTTGCATGTTGTAGAACAAGGCTCCAGAACAAGGTGTTTGAATGCGTGCTTGGTTTGTGTGCACTTGAAGCAATACTGTATGTTTCCAGGCTATGGAGCGTCATGTTGCACACCTTCTCGGGGTGTACCGTAGCTTTGTGATGTTCAATATTTTATGCCAACAAGAACTCACTTGAACAGTGAACCACGTGCAGCTTAGCGATCTGCGCTCTGTCAAGAACAAACTGACAAAGGAGCTGGCGGAAGTGCAAAAGCAGATCCCCCCGTTACAGAACAACTTGGCTATGGTTGAAAAGGATCGCGAAAGCATACGATCCGAGAAAGATAAGCAGGCATGACTTCTGCTTCCTTGAGCATAAACAAAGTTGATTGTTGAGAATTAAATCCACGTAAGTGGACAGAGGACTTCTCCGTTACAAGATAGGCAGGGACTGCAACAGCTGTTTGATAGAACTCAACTGCAATTGAAAACTTGCTCACGTGTGTTGACTTTAGACTTACATTCTTGGCCTTTTCCAAACAGCGAAACTGAAGTAGATGAATGTTCAAGATTGCTGATGGATGCTCTGTACACAATATCTGATTTTCGGATTGTTGCATTTACTATTCCAAACTTGAATATGCAGGTGTGTAAACGTTATCCATTGTTTGGAGCTTCTAATTAGGACATGATACGTTTCTGAGTCTTTCTTCCTACGGTGTCCAACAGATTTTTGATTTCAGGCACTCTCTGAAATCAACATCTTTGTTTTGCTGAACCTGTTTATCAATCTTGGTTCGCTCGTCACAGGTATCATGCTCACACATATGGTCAAAATATGTAAGCATGATTTGCGTCATGCTCGCATTTTTTCATAGATGTGAAACGCAAGAGCGCATGAGACTTTGCATCAGCTGCAGCCCAGACAATGCCGTAGAATCGTAGACCCTTGTGTCTATCGCCTCTACTATTGCTGTTGATTGTCGCTTCCTGTTTCCTCAAGCTCAGCCTCATTGTATGCTTTACAACACGTGTATGGCCGCAATGAAACTATTTCAGACTAGCCTAGCTGCCAAGTACAAGAAGGAGCTCGAGGAAAGCAGGCACGGCCACACACTCATGGAGCAGGAGATGACAAACGCAATCGACCAGCTGCAGGAGGTGGTGATGATTCGGGGCAGCCTGGAGGCAAAGCTTACCCAGGCAGACAAGAGCCTCGCAGCCCATCAAAAGGTGCACACTGGCGTTCGCGTGGCTGATTCTGAGACATTCATTGATCCACGACTTCCTAATCCTAACATACGAGTTTTACTTCTGTACTGTAGCTTGCAGAGCATGTGGCCACGACCTATAGTGCACATCACACAGTGCAACTTGATGCATGCTAGCGGATCCATTGCTGCATGCGCGGCAGAGCAGCTTGAGAAGTTCACTTTATGCTCTGATGTCGGCGTTCTCAACTTGTATGTTCCCAGCGAGTCTATGGTTTAATTGTTCCATGGTTGCAACACCAATGAAACTCGCCGCTGAAAAAAGTTGCACGTGCGTATTCATTTTTGTTGTTTAGGATCCTGCTTTCTTCTTTTGTTTGATTTCTGATGTTGTGCTGGTCAAGCTTGCGTGGTTGACGCGGTGTCAGGAACAAAAGCAGTACATGGAGCAGCTGCAGTCCGCTGAGCAAGCGCTCGCAGCGGCGCGCACTGAGATCCAGGTGCTGATTGAGCGCACCACGCAACGCGAGGACAAGATCGAGCATCTTCAGCAGACCCTGGAGAAGCTGGACCAGGTGTGTTCGCAGCGTGAATTCTGCATTGCTTCCTCGGCTCAAGCGATGGAGCGAACGCGTCGCGGAGTGCGTTATATCAACCCCGAGACAAGGTGCCTGATTCATCAATGCGATGTGTTGTGGAGTGATGCAGCGAAAAAGCAGGATCTCATATCTCCTCTAAAGCCGGTTGGAATCGCTCAATTGTTTATGGATCACACATGTGCAGAAGGTATGCGGTGAAGCATGACTCCATCCCGTTGGGTGGGAAAGTATATGCTATACATATCAGCAAAATTGCCCACAGTTGCGACGAATGCTGGGACAGATTCATCCCAAAATTCAACCTAATTCAACACGCCTGAAAGATCATTCTTCAAATTCAGCAGACCAAGGCAGTCTTGTGTGTGAGAATGCAGTGCATGGACTCCAGACCAAGCATCACACTATTTTCTTCCAAGCAGTATGCACGTCTGTATTTCAGATGGAACATGGGGTATTGCAACACACAGGAGCGCTTGACGATAGGTGAGCAGCGCGATCAAGCCCACAAGGAAGCGGAGGAAGCGGTCATCCGCATGACCCAAGCGGAGTCGAAAGCAGATGCCCTTCAGGTGTGTGTGGGCATGAGCGTGAAAAGGTGTGGCACATGCTGGTGTCGAGGGCGACGCTAAACAATCTGTTCAACTCGCATCATCTGTGCATGAAAGGTGCAAGAGAATTGTGGTCTATATTCTTGATGCTTGCACCCATGGGAGATGGATTGAAAGGCCGTGCAGTATACCACTGGACAAAACTAACAGATTGTGGGTTTTGTACTCAGGCCCAGATGGAGCGCACATTGAAGGAGTGGGAAGAAGCAAAAGTGCAATGGGATGATGAAAAATGCTACTTGCTCAAGGCGCAGAATGCGGCACTAGAGGTATGTAGGCAGAGCCACCCTCCTCATGCCGACGGAATCATGGCTACCCTGTCCATATCATAACTGTGTGGAGGATGACTTTCCAAGAAAATGTGTTGTTGCCAACATCTTCTGGCTGCAGAATGTGAGATATTTCTGCCAGAATCGCGCTCGTCTCTGTGAACTTGTGTAGTTCTCCGCACCACGCTTCTGTCGAGTGAGATCCTCTTGCACACCAGGATGTCACTAAATTATCGAGAACATGTTTGCGCCAGATGTTTTTGTCAGAGTGGTAAATTTTATGTGATATATGAACGCAATATCGCACCTCCCCTCCGCATTGTTTAATGACAAAAGGTAGGACAGATGTGTGAGCTGGTGGTTTTCTAGCATCTATGACGCGCTTTGGATATGAAAAACTTGCGGGAGCTGCAAACTACTGCAGATGATTTTCAGCTCTGTGAATCAAATATTTTTTGCTTTCCATATTTTGAGAAGAGGTGCTGGCTTCGTTCTCAATGACACAGTGTGGACAATTGGGGGGATCAGGTGGCGGACACAAATGCAAACGCTAAGGTAGATCGCATGCAGGAGTTGCGCAACAGTGTGCTGGAACTCCAAAGCGCCAAGGACCAGATGGAGCTTCTTATTAAGAACGAGCAGGCTGTGGCAAAGGACTGCTCGAGCCAGCTCAAGATGCAAGTGGCGGTGCGTCGGCCCCTCGATTATTCTATTATGAAAGGTGCATTGTTGGATCCTAAGTGTAATGTGAATCGGGTCTTAATATGTCCCAGCAGGATTTCAGATTCTGGAACTTGGAATGCATGCATGGCTTCCTAGAAGGAATGATTTGCAATCTAGCGATCTGTTGACGACTCATAAGATACAGTGGACGACAGTTGGGTGTACCGATGATACACTATTCACAGCTCTCTGCTGGGCTGTCCGTCCTGAATGTTTGGTACCTTGCCTAAATTGGTTCCTGATCGTCATGTACAGAGG
>NHOP01000750.1:0-13118 GCA_018697155.1 Pyramimonas parkeae | reverse complement strand
CCTAACCACTGGAAATGCAGTGGGACAAAATTTCACCGAGCTCTGCCTGCTTCGGGGATCTCTGAAGAATACAAAGGCAAATGGGTCCAGTTGGAATTCAAACACGGATCTTGTGCAGCAGTCATTTCGTGATACTTGGCGAAAGCAGCAGCTTTGCTATAGCTGGACCTGGTGACCCGGTAAACCCGAGTCCCATCCCTCATCTGGCATAGCTGCGCGCTTTTATTGCATTATCATTGTTTCGATACTTGTATGCTACCAGCTAGGCGCACAGGTCCACTGTATGCATCCAGATAGAAAGTGTGGCGAGCGTGGAAGATCAAGGGCTAAAGAAACTATGCAATTGTACGAATTAAACAAACAGCTGAAATCATCTTGCTCTGACAATTCCAAGTTCCCATACGATGAAAGAACATTCACGCTCTTTGTCATTCGAAACTCCAATCAACCAACTATTTTCAGAAGGATATCTACGATTGGAAGGTCAACTCACGAATCGCTATGACGCGCTAGCCAACTGAAAATCATACGCCGAGGCACACCTATCTTCCACACAGCGGTTCTCAAACTTGAATCCCCGCAGGTAGTGAAACAACAGTCGCCAAATTCCGCCATCTGGCTTTGAGATGGTTGCCAAAAGGATTCAAATCGAATGCATACTACGCAATCCATCAAAGCGGAGAAGAAAACGAACACTGAGATTCAAAGGAGCCATAGTTGACGAACCCTCAAGGCATTGCTGAAAACATTCGTCCACGTTGTTCAGTCAATGTTTTTCCAACATCCTGATTATTTGCACGGGTCCGCCCTGCCTGGCAGTCTGTTCATGTAAAGGTCTAGATGGCCGACCGTCCGCCGGCAAGAACAAATCCTCAGAATATGCGCATTGTGTGTACTCAGATTGGTACAATCGTAGTGCGAGTATGGAAACATAAACACATAAAAGGGTATTACCTCAGGGTTGCCGGAGCCTGCCTCCAAGCGCGTCACCAGGCCCAGGGGTGATGCCACGATAATGTCGGATCCGTAAAAATCAGTGAATAAACGCACACTCGCACGGGTGATCTGCACTTCACCACAGCATATAGGTTTAGCAACGAAGCTTTCACAAAAAACAAATGCAGGGCAAAGGTACAGGCGGAGATTCCTTGGGAGGGGCCATGCCCTCATCGAATCGCTGGCGTCTTGGTTGGGAATCCTGCAGGGGCAACTGTTTACATACGGCATGGAAGACAACTTTGTAAGAAGGGGTGCTGGTGAGATGGGGGCAGGGCATAGTACCTTAATCCCTAATCTGAAGTGGTCGTCCTGATTGCCTTGGAACAGCGCGCGGAAGTCGGGAGCCTTCTTGATATTCTGGGCCCTCTTTGGCTGCACAGGAGCACCAACAAAGTCTCTAATACAAAACAAGTAGACAAGCTAAAGCAACAATATAGGCACAACGCTGTCATTCAACCCCTCTGAGAATTTTGGGGTTGCATTGGAGAATTGCATTGGAGGGAAGGGACAATGGGGATCCATAAGGGGAAGAGTGTTTACATGTCTTGACAAATCCCAGTCATCGTGGGAAGAAGGGCGTGTGCAGGGAGCCAGTCTTAGAGCAAAAACACTGGCTAGTGACTTTACTATCATATCAATGTTATGTTGTATTCAAAATTCAGTGTGATTTGTTGCAACATCACTTCCTGGCAGAACGCGAGCCTCCAAAGCCCAACGCATTTGCAGAACTTGAACACCCTCACCCTAGATTGCTGGTATATGTATCAAAAGGATTGCTCATGCTGTTTTCTTATTTCGTGCTGGCCGGCCTGGGTATGGAGGGTAGGGCTCCTTAGTACGAGCTCTGAAAGCAAGATTTCATTGAACCATCCAGTGGTTGATCAGGGGCCTTGTTGGGTGGCCAATTATCTTCGATTTGAATGGAATCGCATGTATCGCCTACACAGCCTCCATGAAGTAATATTCTTACTTGAAAATTCGCTATTAGCCACGAAAAGTAGGCAAAAGAAAACAACAACAATAATCCCAACAAGAACGAGCAACCTCGCTGTGATAACAAAGAACACGAATGCGGAATGGCACCCATATCATGAGATAATGAGAATGAACAACACATTGCGCATGCGCAAACATTTTGACATTGCTTCGAAGACTAGTTCGTTATGCCATCCCACTAATTGACAAGATTTGCTTATCTCGAGCATGTAAGTTATAGGCACCATGTAAAGGTGGATTGTATGCAAACTTCGTTTTGCACAGTCCCAAGTTGCTCATTGAACAGGAGCCTTGGCGTTGTGTGTGGGTCACCTTGGGCAAGTTGTCGTCGTCGCTATCTGATCCTGGGCCGTACTCCTTTTGAACACGCTCCAGCTTAGAGACTCCATCTTTTCGTTGGGCGTTGGGCACCAGAGTCACCAGCCTTTTAATCTATAGCAACAAAACACACCCCCTCCCTCCCAGCCATTGTTTGAAACAACACAATCAGACGACCCCTACTTCATGTTGGCAGGTGCCAGTCTCACCGACATACATGCTGCTTCACTCGAATTTGCACCGATACTGTCAATGTGATAAGCCGTACATCATACTTGTGATTGTTGTGCTAAATCTGAACCGTCACCGTCTTCAACATTCTATCGCTGAAGACGATTTAAGTTGTATGGACAGGCCATAATTGCTCTGTCAACCCCATTGCTAGCTCAAATACTGTGCTCTCCTACTTCAGCTATATATAAATATACACATTTATGGCATGGCCGTTATCAAGAGGCTGGGGAGCCTCTTGATAACGGTCGACTGAAACGCTCGCTCAGTTCTATCGCCGCACAAGGTAACCTCCAAAATCCATGTATCATATTTAAACACATGATACGTTGTCCAAGAAGAACGCGTCTCGCCATCCCCATCGAGACAGTCTGCTAATCTGTTAACATCCCTGTGAAATACGATATTCGCGTGTTTCATATGAAGTTGGTTGACGGCCCGTCAGCTCTGCTTGTTAGTGCGTTGCTAAAGAATGGTTCAAAGTTGTCCCGAAGCATGCATGCTAGAGCATCTTGGATTGCAAAACGAATGAATACACTTCAATGAGCGCATATCAAAAGGAAACCAAGCTAGGGCATCAACTTCCCCGGCATGTAACAATATTCCATCATGCTACCGTATTGCTGTGCTTTATTCCAGTTGCATGCCAAATGTATACCTAAGGAATACGAAAATGTATATAAGGAGATGATCATTACCCAAAGGACAGGGAGCCATGGTAACAGTATCGTGCGCTGGATTTTAATGGCATACAGCGTAATCTTCAAAAATATCTAGCCCACACATATGTTGTATGATCTAAGAGAAGGCATCTTGCCATTCCCACAACATTCTCATTGCATACGCTTCGTGGGTGGATTCGTCACTGATCTTGCATTGTACAAACACATAGTCACATTTCGAACAGAACCGATGGAAGAATAATATTTAAGTAGAAATGATATGTTTCCATGCGGACACTTTTTGAGGGTCCAAAACATTCTTATCCCGCTGCAATGTAGCATAGCCTGCATTTGCATCCAGAGACGCTAGCTGTGAGTCAACTGGCGGCAAAGTGATTGCCAGGTCGAGAACATTCGCAAAAAAATTGAAGTCCCGATCCTTAGGGTTTGGGGGGGGGGACGCACTAAGCGGTAGGCCATGTGGCGCATGGGCAGCAACACAAGCACTTTGGGACGAGTGAATCCCTGCGTCAGAACATGCAGCACCCTTTAGGGTCCCTGCAATTGCATGCATCTAATGATGTGCAAACATACACTACACGCTGAACATAGAAGAGGTTGCACATAACATGCACACATTCAACACAAACGCATCATATAAACAACATGCAGAAAATGCATTTGGAAGACAACATGTCATGGCGTTGTAGGAACGAATGTACCCTGAACAACGGTCCGCTTGTATGGGTAACATGCACGCGCGAGTCGGATTTGGGAGCCAGAGCAAACTTTTTCAAAACAGACCAGATTGAATCTGCTAAACTAGCCAAAAATTAGCATTATTTTCGTGCGACCGTTCATGGTTTCTTCTTCCCGTCGATGTCTTCCTTCGAAATTAATCGCTTGGCACTACACTACGCGGTAGCGGTGTACGCACAGATTGCGTGGCAGGTTTTGAGCCACCACCTGCTGCCCATAACATCCGCTTCAAACTACTCCCATAATCGTTCTTCTCGGAGCGCGCACCTGATCGCGCGGCGGCTCTCCCTCCTTGCACTTGCTAACTCGCTCGTTGCCCTTGCGCACCGCCTTCTGAGTGGCCAGCACGTGCTGCAGAATGTGCAGGAGGTAGGCGTCCATCACGGCGTCGCGCGGCAAGGTACACGCCGTCTTGCCACGCGCGCCACCTTCAGCTCCACCAGTTTCACTTACTCTAACAATTTCGCGGTTTACCTCCGAAGAATCTGTGTCAGGGCCCGGACCCTGCTGTAGGGGCAGCTCCCGCGCCGTGTGCAGCACGTCGCGGTACGAGCGTAACACCCCAAACACCGCCTGCAGGGGGCGTGTTTGAGAGAATGAGAAAAACAGTTTTATCACGTTCTGCGTTTGAGAGTACCACTTCCGCGGCTTCATACCTTGTGTGTTGACATGGTAATAGGGGCAGCCATAGTTGTGGTATTCACTTGAATGCGATCACAGCAAGGCTGTGCACTGATGGGTAGGTTGTACGCCATGTCCGCTCCCAGGGTCAATATCGGCGCAACTGTTGATTGTTGGAAAAACCATCAACCAACATGTACGTCAAGAATGAGAATAGGCACTGAAGTGGAAAACCTTTACAGAACATGCATACGCATGTGGGAACTACAAGGAAACCAACACATGCTACAGCAGGAAAAAGCACACGCACGACATACATGTACATGACACATAGGTTTTCAAGGTTTCCTACGTTGCGATGGAGTACAAAGCATCTCTCAATGAACATTGTTTCCACTGGGCAGGGGTACAGATGTTCACAATTGCATGGAGAGACATGCAATCTAACTATTGTGAAAGCCACTGCACAATTCTGTACACACATGTACTTGCAAGCTGTCCTGGACGCCGGCGAACAACTATTGGTATGGACGCCCAAACCCTAAACCCTAAAGCGCGACCTTGCTTCACAATCAATTGGAAGAGCCTGCAATGCATCCAAGTGCCAAACAACAAAGAAGTCCATCAACACACAACCGTTCCGCACCTTCATCGCAAACCCTACACACCAGTCACAAACCCTACACAAATTCCTTCGCACAAGTACCTGCTGGTGCGGGGAGCGGAAATCAGATATCTTCAACGCTTGTCGCGCCGACTTGGTGCTCTTCCTCCCCGCCGCCTCGCTGGCCGCTGGGCCCGCTGCATGCCACTGCGCCGACTCGCAAACAGAGCGCCACCTGGCGGCCAGCGAGGCGCTTACGTCGTGTTGCCCCAGACTCCCTGGGCAGGCAAAGGACAGCTCGGCAGGGTCCGCTTGCCAAACGTAGCTGGTCAACCCAGTTGGGGTGTCTGTGTCCTGCGAAACACGCAACGAAGAGCAATCAAGGGCCAAGGCTTCTCAAACTTTGGAACCACCAGTTTTCATGGTGGTTGTATAGGCGGTTGGTATGTCCGCCTAAACAACCGCCTAAACAGGGCCAAGGCTGCTGCGACAGGTGAACACACATCAAGGTATCGAATCCGCAGTCAATGCTTGTACGCTGTGTACAAAGCAGCAGGCGTTACGGTGGATGCGTGGGACAGCTCCTGCCATCACGACCACTCACTTGGAGCCCAAATTCAGGCCTGATGTCTAAACTAACAAACTACAAAAACCTACCCCTCATATCTTCAACCCCAAAACCACAAATCCTAAACTCCGAATCCTACAGTTCACAATCACCACTCTGGAAAAGCAGCAATTGTCACCCCTTTTGAATGCTGGTACACCCTCCAACACTTTAGAATGTTGTGCACTCTCCAATTCACTTGTGGCCTTGGCCTCCTAGATAAAGCGCCAAAATTGTGAGATTGCAAGTTTGGGATTCAGTCAAGAAACTCATCCATAAGTCGGCGCTGTCTTCCCTTCCTGTCTCATCCCAGAAAGTGCCCTTCAGAATCGACACATTCATGTCAACACACATATACGCACACATACTTTCCCAAGGGTACGCACCTGGAATTTCGGCTTGTAATTTTCTGCAAGGCCCACCTGCGAGAAAACCCAACCAACTAAAGAGTGTGGAGCACTTGCATACTGAACGAAAACATCTGCCAAACAGGCAGAAGCGCATACGCAATAAATTGAATTTGAAGAAAATCCATGACTTGAAACAGAAGTAAAATATCAATGAACATCGATCAGCTGAGATGCACACAACAAAGCGCAGATCATACAACCCATAGCCTGCAAGATGCATCCAGGTGGAGCCGAGAGTTGGGGCAGAACAAGTTTCCATCGCACATAAGCCGGGCTCCCAATGCATTTTCTCGGGTTGTCAATTTTTCATTGGAATAGCATGCTACGCAATGTTCCAAAAACACACATGAATGTGTTTATCCATCTGTGTTTATCCAGCTTGCACATGCAGTGCTTGCCACGTTGGCAGAACAAGCACAGGGTTGCAACATTCCGCTCTAAACAGGCCAGAAAATCTGAAATCAGGTCTTCTGATCGAAATCTCCCTTTGCGAAACTCTTATGAACACATACCTGCGTTTTGTTCTCGCGATATGACAGGATAACAAGAAGGATATGGGACGCTCCCAGGAGGGGAAAGGGATTGTGCGGCTCCACAGTCGTACACCCAACAGATACCTATACTGCAGGAAACTCGGCTGTTCGGCATGAAGCGATCAAAATACATTCGGTACAAACTGTTGTCATCTCTCTGACGAACAATCCCGGCAAAATTGTGAGGCACGCCTCGACTTGATTTGAGAATCGAAACAGCGTGACCAAGCAATCCTCAGACAGGCTATGAACATCAATTCCTTTGATATATAGAAGGGCAGCTTGGACCAGAAGGGCAGGCAACGGTTCACCTCTTGAGAAGTAAGCACGCGCTCAAAGTGTGAGTGAAATATGGACTGTGTTGCTAAAGCGCCACCCCCCGCTTCCTCCTCTGACACCTGTACCACTCCAGCCCGCCATCCAAGCTAATTAAGTTGGACATCAATGACCCCGGTGAGTTGTCTTCCTGAAAACATCTTCCTACATTAGCTCCACGCCAATGGACCCGGCACACAATGCAAAGCGCTAGGAGCGCTTTCGGTGACTCCAACATCAACATTCAGTGCTCTGCAAATACATGCGCACGTGGTTGTAGATAGAACCTAAATCGGCTTGGACGAATGGGCAGAGCGGGCTATACATACATACCGCATGTATAGCCCGCTCCGCACATAATGATTCCGATGGATATGACGAGATGTGCTGTTCTTGGATCATGAGACGTGCATTTGGACCGGATACACTGGTTGACCTTGTTGCAGCAGTGGATTTTTTCACCTAAGTCACGCGTTATGATACACCAAGACATGTTCTGTCAACAAAGTCGTACTCTAAGCGCGACTTAGTTGACATGCTGTGTCTCAATGTATCATAATGGAAAATAATATTCATCCAAAGGGCAGCAAGCCAATTCCACTGACTTGCACGCCAAATTCTATAAATGCACAAGACCACCTGTAATCTCCATGTATCAGGTTAAAAATATCCGTTTTTCTACAATATTTAGGTAGCAACACGGATACAAGGCATGGGCCTTAGACAATTCCAGGAAAAACCTTCGCACAACTTCTCTTAACACGTATCATGATATTAACATGTACTACTATGTGAACATAGAATGTCGTTGGGAATCCAACACAGGAAATAACATGTCCATATGAAGAATCACCGACCTGTTCTGTCACAGTCGTTAATATGGAATGATTCTAGCAGTTTGTTGAAGAGTGACTACTGTTCGAGGTAGAAGGGTATTGTATGTTTGCTGGAAAAAAGCCTAGCATCCTCTTTGGTTCAGAAACACAGGAATTACGAGCTGCGCGTGCAGATACTGACGCACGAAGCACACACAGTGCACTCAACAAATTGTGTTGCTGCACCTCGCCTTCGCCGTCCCCAGGCTGGTGCACCTCGGCTCCGACTTTCCCCTTCAGCAACTCCTTCTGCTCCACCCTGGAAAGACACATTCACAAGTTGATACAAAGAGAGCGCACTTGTTGCGCAAACACGCAACAGATAACCACACGGGTTTGTGAGACAAAATCTGCGTCCAACGTGAGGAAATATCCTACCCCCCAACCAGAACATGCACGCCTTAAAGAAAGAATTCCAAGAAAATGAATCTCGAACGTTTGCGGAGTGCCTTCGCAGTCTATATAGGCCAACGCAAGTGACCATGTTGAGACCAAAAGCAATCGATATTTCATTTTTATATACACTACTCTTCAGGCACATGTGCCGAAGCCTTTCTATCCTATTCGAAAACGAATAGGATAGAACCTGGTAGCCTAGCAGCGAGTTGAAAACCCAGCCAACGTTGTGTTGGGAAGCAGATCGTGGGAGCAGTAGCACTGCGATGGCACTTCCTTTGCGCAGGCTTGAAATGAGGCAACTGGTCTGTGTGTAAGTAGGTGACGCCACACCCGCAGGAAATACATCAACCAACAGAACAGCGTGACAATGACTGCCCTCACCCGTCGTCATCCTCCTCAAGGTCTTCGTCCTCATCCTCGTCATCAGCGTCCTCCTCCTGGTCACTGTCCATGTCAGCGTCCACGTCAGTGTCCATGTCAGCATCCACGTCAGCGTCCTCCTCGTGGAAGTCAGTCTCTGCGCGTCCCGAAACAGTTCCGCCTTCTTCCTCCTCTCCTTCCTCCCCGCTCTGGTCGTCGTCGGACTCGGAGTGTTGGTCGTCACTCACTCCGCCCGCCTCCTCCTTCTCTCGCTGGAGCTCAAGGCAGGAGGCAGGGTTGGCTTGAAAAAACAGTAGCATGCCTTAACAAGATGAATGCTATCAAAGACGTCAGCCCATCCCAGTGGGCGCTCCATGCCAACCGAGTCGGCCGCGAAAACCCACCACTCCACAAGCATACCACGTACAGGAATAGCAAAGCATTGAGGTGGGTAGCCGCAACAAGTAATGTCATCCCCATCGGAATACTCTGCTGAACGTTGAACTTCTATAAAAATGAGATAGATTCGGCATCAGGCATCGTCCGCAGTATCGTCAGTAACCGTGTGTAAGTCCTGCTTGTTGACATGCCTCCGAGGTACTAAGCAAGCCTCCTAGTTCGTTAAACTGCAGCACCTTGGACTGTAAAGGCAAAATTGGAAACATCACAATCAAGCATACTAAAAAGCCGAGATAAACTTACGCGACAACATACAATAGCGTCATACCTACGGTTCTGGTCAACGTTGCGTGTCTTGCATGTGGACACATATCCAACCCATAAGGCGTAAAGCCATGTAGGCTGGGTTAAATGGTAGATTGCACTATTTCACAGGTAGAGTAATCTACCATGTACCTGTCTGAAAATCCTTGTACCTTGTAGGTCAGAAAAACACTTCACACAACATGGAATCCCAGTGGACTTAATAGGGAACCCATAAGGAATACACCACATCTATATAATGTAACCCTTTGCATGGCAAGCGACAAAATGTGTGTGCTTGCTACTGTGCACAGTGGCCAGACAAACATGCTTTAGTTGACATGACTCCATGCCCTGTGAGCAGGGAGTACATCTCAGCAGAAAATATTGAAAAGTCAGTACATATACATACACTGAATTCTAAACTTCTTAAGGGTACCATGAGGACCTGTATTTTTTCACCATGCCACCCGTGCATTGCATCAGCTTGCATAGAAATCAAGGAGTTTCATGGCGTCGTCCCTGTCAGAGTGGTCTGCTAATCCATCTACATCCATATGAAACAGGATTTTGCACAGTATCTCTCTTGGACACTGAGGATTTGGTTCTGGGGGTGGTAATGCATGTGCGTTTCCTCTTTGCTGCGCTAGAGAACATGAAGGATGCATGCTCAGTTAGATCATACAACTACTGTCTCAATGACAAAATAATATAAGCAACCTGTGTTGAGTGGCCTACATGGTAGGGCGGCGCCCTGGTTCACATGCGGTTGTGAATTCGAATAGCGATGCGAAGATATCGGCTCTGGCCGAGGGTTCAAAAGATGGTGCAAAATGATTAAGAAATCGTGAGCCCAAAAACAAAAAATCGCTGTACCATGTCAGCTGACCCATATGATAGGGTATTGGCATGATATGAAGGTGGCCCGAATTTGAGCCTCGACATGGTTGGGAAGTACCTCCGAGAACACTGTTTCAAAAGCCATGCCGGCTTTGAATGTCGTTTTCGATGCGTTCGTGACGATCATGCGTCTCAATCATCTTGTTGGTTCAAGACAACACTTGCTATGCATTATTCAAATATGCATATCTGCTATCCCAATCATTGGTACTTCCACAGCGGATGATTTATCAGAGGCCATGCTGGCTTGGCGGGTCATCTTCGATTAGCAAGTGACTGTACCAACCGCCTGAACAATCACCATGATATGAGGTGATTCAAAGTTCACAGATGATGTTGGTATCGTCAATGCCACAGTCTTGATTGCAGATGCAGACAAGGAAAACGAGTTGCTCCCCTAGACCATGCGGTGATGTTACAGCACACCTATCTTCGGGATAGCGTCCGACACAAACTGTTGATGCGGAAATCATGCATCCTTGCGATTGCTTACTTGCGAATGTTTGCTGTTGCGAAGTATTTGGTCATTGTGGTTTTGAGTGCCAAGTGGCACTTTTAGTGATCCCATGGCGAATGCACCAACCACAGAATATCAGTTCAAGAGAGCAGAGTTTGTTTCTGCTAGTGGTAGAGTTCCTGTTCATGGAACAATCAATATTGTTGCTGATGCTCTTCGCAGGCTACAGGATTTTCAATACATCACAAATGGTGGCATATTTCTTATCGCGATGAACTACCAGGTAACTGTTAGGATTGTATTGCTAACTTATGGCTGTGTTTGAACCTGATGCAGGGCTTCCGAAAGTTGTCCACCATTGCACTGCAGCGATGCAAGCAGCACTTGATATGCGGACTGGTCCCCTGCTTAATACCAACCAGAGCAGTTTCGCAGTGATTTTATAACAAAACGGCTACATCAATACAACCAACATGCATCAGCCATATGTACATGTAGAACCAGTGATTGAATCTCGCAACAAACAGGCTTCAAACAGATTCCGCATTGCTGAATTAACGTTGGGAAAATACCTTCTCAATTGTATTGACACAACATGCGACCTTAGAAGCTACGTCATAATCTAATGATCAAAAATATCGATCTAAATGTGGCAATAGACACACACTGTTGAGGTGTGGTTTTCTGCTTGTTCCATTTCACGCTCTGGTTCAAAAATGAGCATGCTCTCTCAGAATTTGTGAACCTAATCACGGTAGGGCAAATGATATCAGCGAATGCATTTGATTTGTTCCCTCCGTACGCTTGCTGAGAAAAACTTCATGAATTATCGGAGGAAAGCTTATCCGTCCATCTCGTGATGAGGCACACAACCATGTTCAACAACAGCAACCAACAGGTTTGTTTGGAAGAATTAGCGCATCTGAAAATACTGTTGTATGCTAGATCAAAACTAGGATTCACACTTTACCTACTGAAACATCGCACCACATTTGCTGCGAACAGTGAAACACTGGAAAGTCAATTCAAGTGCTTTAAATTGTAGTGATACCAAGCAGGTCCTCAGGCTCAGAATCGCTGCAGTCATTGATGCCTTTTGATCCTGTAACAGCTTGGGATCCTCGATGATTTCCAGGACCTCCTCCTCCTTTCCATCCGCCTACATGTCAGAAAGATAGCTATGGATGTTACAGAAACCAGATCACTGACTTGTGCTGAAACAAACAGATGGCGAACATTAGCAAGGAACCGCGTTTTGCTTGTGTAGCTACAGCCTCAGCATTTTGTCTATAGTCTCAATATGGCGTTGAGAATATTGACACAAACAAAATACGCGATCCAATTGGAATCCCCTTTCGATGTTGCAGTGTTCAACCAGAAAAGAAACACCAAGGAGATGCGCACCACCACGGCTTGTTCGTCCACCGCCTCCCCTTCCGCCCCCACTACGCCCACCGAATCCCCCGTGACTCGATCCTCCACGATCTCCCCGCGGAGTTTTGCGAGCATGACGATCGCTTTTGCTTGAATCTGGACCCGGGGCCGCGCGCCGACGCTTCACTGGTGGCATCGGAAAGCCGCCTCGCTAGCAAGTTGCGGCTGCTCTCAACATGGTCACCACCAACCGTGTTTAGAGCAGCCATGTTGTGGCCTCGATGGCGATAACGTCATCGATACAGTTTGCATCTCGACTCACTACGCGCTTCTTGCAGTACTGTAATGAAAGTCTTCGATTTGACTTTCCTTATATTAGTTTGTAGGGGCGTCTATCCCTCATTTCCAATATCCATGTAAAGGAAATAATGCCAATAATTGGTCATCCTCTTGGCTTTCCTTGAAATGATTGGTGGGGGTCATCTGATCTCCAGAAATTCCTTCCGTCCAGCTCTGTCAGAAATGAGTTAAACCTGCGAGCAATTAGCATTAGGCGCACATGACCCCCAATGATGAATTTTTGGATGGAGATAGGTATCGATTTCCTTACAAGTAGCAAGAGTATTACACATGTAATATGCGAATCTCAAACAACCCTACCGAGCCTTCGGGGCGGTAGGGAATCAATTCCCTGGTTGTCCAGATGGGGAACTGGTTCCCTACTGCCCCGAAGTCGCAAGTGGTAAGCTGTAGTATCTATGTAGAGACGACATGAAGGGCTCACACGCCGGCATCCGACTGCACACGAAACGCACGAAGTATGTGTTGCAAATGGATTTACGTTGACCAGCAGGCAGGCTATGCTGTGAGTGGCAAGATGTAGTCTCCTTGGATAATTATCATGTGTCATTCTTTAGTGTCGAGTTATCATATATCACACAAGCAAATCATGTATGTGTCATCACATATCATATATCATGTTCATACATAATATCG
>NHOP01000749.1:0-13121 GCA_018697155.1 Pyramimonas parkeae | reverse complement strand
GTCTTTGAAGGGCGTCGATCATTGAAATAGAGTTTATTGGTCAATATGTTGAGGTGCAAAGATCAACACATGACTTCGGTGGACATCTCAAGACATTCGTTCCTGGATTCCATGTCATGTGCGGTAATTTGTGCTTCTGACCTGGTACATGGATGCGAAGATTCACTCTGTGAAGTCATTCAATTTTGCTTTTGGCCAGGATGACATTGGGTAGGATTTGGGGTCATGTCCCAGCATACACATACACGTATACACACATCCTGCAAATTTAACGCGTATACGATGACAAGCCTGCTTCATATGGATATACAAAGATATGTAGACTGTACCAATGGCGACTGTGAAATACCTCTCCTTGGATTCCACGCATGATAAACCTGGATCACTGGTTCTAACAGTGACCTTGTGCAGCAGTGTAGGGTTCAGCGCGCGACTCGAGCAATTCAGCTTCCTGCCTGAGTGGCCCATGGTCATGTCCCATTATCCACACAAACATCCCAGGACACTAGCTCCATCAAACAGTGTGACATTGTGCCAACTAGGCCGATCATATGATATATTAGCATATTGATGGTGATACTAACATTGAGTACAGTGAACCCCCTGTACACGGGTCCGGCATGCGCACTTCCACATGCGCATGCAGGCCCTCGGTAGACGGATTGGGCGTTGGATGATCCTTGCCATGACCTGAACGCGGACGGCTTTGAACTGCGCCTGCGATTAAACTTGACGAGCTGCGTGAAGCCCTCCGGCATCCCTGTGTTTCAGCTCCGACAATCTTCCGGAGGTGCAAGCCAACAAACAACAGAAAGGGCTGCCCGAACCAACTCACCTTGCTTAGCTTGACAGGCGTAAGGCCCACGTTCCTCAAAGCCAATGATCTCCACGCCGGGTTGGCCGCCATCGCGTTTAGCAGGTGTGCGGCTGCCTCCCCTGGCAGGCTCACGTCCATGCACTGCAGGTGCACGAACCAGCAAGACACGCGCAGCACCGGCGCGAGCGTTGCCACGTCAGCGTGCCGGAGCAGGGGCCCCACCTCCGCAAGGGCCAGGCCCAGGTCCAGGGCCGCCCCAGCAGGCACGCCCATGTCGGAGGACCGGTCAAACAGATCTGTCTCAGCTTCAAACGGGGAAAGCGCCTGCAAACACGCGAACCCAGGCAGAGCATGGGGATGCGCAATAAAACAACTGCGCAACTGACTGCGCTAGCAAAGGGCACATCACCATGTGCTATCGCGGCCGAAGGGGGGTGCCACTCCAGCACCACCAGCGGTGGATTTGCAAGGTTCGACTGAAATCGCATATGAAATCGCATATTCTCTGTGCTCTTAATTCAACGATAACTGTTATTGTACAATGCAACGTGATACACGATATAGCCCGATTGGAAAGGGAGTTGCATAGCATAATATTTTCACCTGACAATGGGACGGGGTTGTATGTTTCTGGTGAGCGTGCGAAAATGAATAGACGGCTTTAGCGCGGATCAAAGAATTTCCTCCGCTTGAATTCAACGTCAGGCGCTACACGTGTCTCTTTACATATGTCTTGTGGCTGTCTCAAGTTTGGGCACTTCAACAACTACACAGCACAGAATCCAAGGACATAGGGCGCCCAAAGCCCGTCAAAGCGGTCCTCCGGTCATTGCGATTCGAAGGAAGCAGATGGAGTTGTTGAACTTTGCTGTCAGCACGCAAGCTACATAAGTACTATAGTTCAACGAGTACCATGTGCACGTGTGATTGGAAAACAAACGTGTTCACTTTGTCAGCATGGCCGCCGTCTCTAGAACAGTGGCATACCCAAGTGTGCAAACTGGGACCACGCCTGAACTCAAACAGGCATGAAGCGAAGGTATCCAGCTGAGTATCGCAGAATCCATGCCTCATTTCAGAACGGCCTAACGCCGCATTTTGGGACGCTCTGAAGATTGCAACACACACCCACAATTTTTCTGACGCATCCTGCGGTAACGATGGGAAGCGCGACTCCGCAAATCCTACTCTGGGGCAAGCTAGAAGCAGCCATGCACACTCGCAATGCATGAGCACACCCTCTGGTAGAAACCACCACATGATCTCGTATTCTCAGCAACAACGCGATTAGCCAACAAAGATAGGCGAACGTGGCAAGGAGGTGTTGTGACGCGTGCTCTTGTTTGTGCGATCATCCTACATGAAGAAGCATGCTCAAAACCAATTGACCTAAGCTGCCATCACTCATCAAACGCGGAGCATGCACTTTAAACAGAACGCATTGCCCTTGTGCACTCACTCTGAGTGCGCAACTATATTTGAATCGACAAGATACATGGAGAATCAATCAATACGACACACCAGCAGAAAATAGTTGTGCTCGCAAATCTCCCAAAAAACTAAAACGAATAACAAATCTCAATGTCTGTGGTGCTCCTTGCTCTTCAGCAGCGTTGAACTGTATGTGTGCAAAAACAGTTGCCTATATTCAAATTCACTGTTTATCTGTCAGTGAATTTGGCTATGTGTGTTGTCACTTGGTTTTTGAAATGGACCCGCTAGCGAGCATGACAATTCTCACCCCAAGCAATTAACTCCCACCACAGGGAATTCCTGGAGTACAAGACCTACACCTTGCAAACCTAGCTGTCCGGTGCCACTTTTAGCAAATTCCTAGACCAAAGGGGGAACTGCAGTTCAACGAAAGGGAGCCTCCCAACTGGTGCGAAGTTAGCACCAGGCATGCAAAACACAAAGCCATCGAGATACATTCCCATGCTGCCCATTCCTGAGAACACTCATGGAGAGCGGTATCAAAAAACTGATTGCGAATAATTCTCCCCATACAGAATACATTTTTCGGGCATAGCTGGTCTCCTACGCCTTGACGAACAAAAAATGTAAATGGGCTGATGCAGCCGAGAGCTGGTAGATCCCGGCGTTGCCATGAACGTACTGCAATTTGGCGTTCCTATATCGTGCACCTACTGAATTTTTCAACCTCCATCGGATTCGAAAACAGAATTGAAGCTGGATTCATGCGAAGCCGTGACCGTGCACCTGCTGCAGTGCGCGCAAGACGGGCGCACGTGTCGGCAAGCCCCTTGCAGCGCACTCCGAAGCGTACATGCAGGCATGACCCTCATAGGGAGAGATGCGCCTCCAAGGCTGCTCCAGGCGGTCCAGAATTTCTGAGCATAGCCAGCACACACAGCAGGCAAGTTTCAGAGCGCTTGTTGTTGCTGTGCTATGTCAGAAGCATAGCACACCTTCTCTGAGTCCTTCCAGTACGAAAGAAACCAAGAGAATCCCCATCAATAAGTTGGTTGGGTGGTCCTTTTAAACAGAGCAGGACTGTTTGATTCAAAAATACATTGCTTCATAGAATTCCAAACCAAGCGTCGCGGCGGAGCGCATGCCTCTTTTGATGTTTCACGTGCCTTGCTGTGTGCTCTCCTGGAATTGGTTGTAGATCGTAGACAAGTCTGTTGACACGAATAAAACCTGCGTGTGAGGACACAGCCTACCCAGTGTGCACGGCGGAATCACAGGCAGCATGTGCGCGGGGAGCTGGTAGCACAAGGTCATGATCGAGCAGCGGATGGTGTGCATCAGGCGCAATGTTGTAGCCCCTTCATCCACAAAGCGCAACGCCCAGGCTGGCCTCCCTGGTCCAGGCCCAAAGCAAACCTGGAGACTCCGCCACACATCCCGCCCCCCGTCGTACCAGTTTACACATTGATGAACAGCTGGAACGTACGACCAGCTGGGTAGCAGGTGAGCCGATTCGGAAAGTCAACTTGGGGTGACTGCGTCTAAGGAGCGGCAAGCAGCTTATCCTTAATAGTGAGCAATAGTGAATGTCTCCTGTGGTTGGTGCACACGCGCCAAAAATGCACACTTCTCGCATATTGAATACTATGTGTTCCGAATCGAAAGGTCTTTGCTTGAGATGCTGACCAGCCAGTGGACAACCGACCAATCAAGAAATCACAGAACAAGTTAGAGACTGGATCATCTTGGATGTTTGAAAGGACATGCGCACGTGGAACACAGTTGCAGGCAGCGATTGACCATGAGAACAACCCACACCCAACAATTATATTGCTGCAGCTACAATACATAGGCTGATTGATCATACTGCAACCGTAGTTGCATGGGAAAAATTCCACGGCTTCCAGAATAATACTACTTCAATTCCAGGGACACACCTCAAGGGCGCAGCTTTGAGAGGTGCCATCAACATGCCCGAACGAAAGCACATCCCGCAGACATCCACGGCGCTTTATCAACCCCCCAGTCAGGGCACCGCCCATGCGGGACATGGCGCCATCGAGAGGTGCCATTGTTACCAGAGTGTAATGACCTACACCCACCAGCCGCTTTTGTGCGCACGATTGCAAGTGGTCCGACTGCCGAAACTGTTCACAAAAACCACCCCTGAGTCAGGAATTGTATGCATGCCTTGATATCCATGGCATCAGATACTGGGTGAATTGGTCACATCATCATGCAAAACGACAACAGAAGCAAGCGAAGCATCGCCTCAAGAAAAACGTCCTGTCAAAAATACACAACAGGCGCTGAAAATTCATTTCGGTATCGCAGGCTTCGGAACATGCACATTGTATAGCACATTGAAGGCTATAGACCCCTCAGGACTAATGCATCACGGAGAAAACAGGTATGCTCCCTATACTTACGGCCAAACCAAATATCGAAAATTTCGACGCGAGTTGCTGTAATGTATTTGTTGGTTTGCCTATGCTAAGTTTATGTTTATTCCCACACAAGCAAATGACCAACTGCCTAAAATCTGTAACCAAGTTTGCAAACACGCACCGATACAGCCGGGGAAGGCGCGCTTTCATCTTCGCAGATGGAAGTGGCTTCTTGCGAAGATCCTCTTGGGGAGGTATCCAATTTGAGTTCACGTGATTGACCCGCAAGATGCCGTTTGCGGAGCTTCGCGACCCACGCGATGTACAGCACGCCTTCTCCGTTTGGCAGGCACGCCTCGACGCGCTGGACATCCGCCGGAGACACGACCCTAACCCCAGTCGCCTTTTCGCTGTGCATGATAAATACTAGTTTATGAAACGTATCGCAAACATGCCTCTTGGAATCATGACAGAGCGTCGAAGCCCTACCAACTGTCCGTGGTGCGATGCCCTCGCGAGGGGTTCGATAGTGCACTCACAACTCCAGCTACACCAACGAATATAGATGCATCTCCACATACAAGTCAGAGCCGCCGCATCGGCGACGCCAGTCTCACGAGTGTATACATGCAACGGATTCTGTGATCTCCTTCGGAACAACCCCTAACACTGCGGACAAATTAACTTCTGGAGGCTTGCTCTTGTCGTATATCCTGAGCTAGCCCGCATGACGGTTTCCGATTCCAGTTACGCATCTGCTGTTGACTGGCACGCGCAAATAATGTGAGCAACAGCTGTATCACGGGAATTCACCAAGTTGTTGCGCGTGGGTGGGTGCACGGTGCTCGACTCGCACACGCAAAATCGGCAACCGAGATTTGGATTTGCCAATTGTACTTGTGCGAGTCGGAACACGACACGGAAAACCGCAGCCAGTCATACGTGGGACACTGTTCATGCTTCAATGGGTGTCAGTCAGTTAATCCGGTGTGAACCAATGGTTTTCAGTGGTTATACCAACCACCTGATCACCACTACGGTGGTTCGGAAGTTCTTTCTTAGGTCAACCGACACGGCCGGTGCAGATCAACCTTGATTTCGGGTGGTGTAACAACAGTCGTCCTTCGGGTTTTTCAATCATCAATTGGTAAGGGTGAACAAATGCACAATGTTGATGATAATAATGAATAAAAGGACATCTACTCGTCATGTCCATAGGCCTCCACAGAAAGAATATCACTCGATTTTAACTCTAATGGAAAGTTGATTTTTGGATTGAGAACGTCTCGCCGTGAACCGCGTTGTCCAGTTTGGTCTATATGGTAGGTCTTAATACGGTAAGGCTTACTGTGAATAACAAAGCAATTAATTTTCGATTGCTTAGAAACACCAACCGAGCGTGAACTTGAATCATGCATCTAGTGAGACAAATATGGAGCTGGTTGATGGAGCTAGACTCACACTGGTTCCTACCCGCGTAGCGATTGATCATCGTCCCATGCTACATCGATAGCCTGTCTTGGTTCGAAATGAAACAATACATGGGCCTTGTTCACTATGATTATGACAATAATGTTATTACGTGGGCATCACATGGATATCCAAAAATCAAGTGCCACCCAGTGTCGCTATCGAATGATTCGGAACGGGTAGGGATGGTTTCGTAACATTGGGCCTATCCTATTCATTGTTGTGATCAATACCGTGCCGTGACTTGCCAAATTTGAGGGAAAGTGCATGTTGCTCAAACGGTGTTGATGCAACCAGAACAAGAAATACGGAATTCAAAAACCATTTGATGCTGAACAATATCACCTTCACGATATGATTCGAAATGGACTCGAGATTCGTGTGAATTTTCTCACTCTCGGATACACTCAGACACGCTTGCGTGTATATCGCGGGTTTCTGGTGGAGCTGTTGGAAGGTTGATCTACTGAACCGTCGGTGATCTAGTACCTGTATGGGGCTGCTGACGATAATTAAGAAGGTGTATATTATTTGAAACTATTGATATGTCAGCAAAATATGGTTATGACAGTGATTTGCTTTATGCAATTGTCATTAGGGAGGTATAACAACAATGCAACGTTGCCAAAAGGTGATGTGTTGCTGTGGTCCAGAACCTAGGTGCACCCGCGGAAACTTGTTGACACCACTCAAAGCACAGTCATGCATTCAGAGCTTACACGCTACTGACTGAAATAACGTGACAATGATAGTGTCCACTTTATGCATGATTGTGCACTTTCGAATTCATGGATTCCACGCCTTGGTCTGCAGGTGAAAGCCAAGGAGAAAGAGATCAGGTTGCTGATGGTGTGAGTATACCTGCACGCCTTTGTCATTTCCCCTTATCTTTTCCTCGGGAGATGTGCAATCAACTCCTTGAGTTCCAGTACCAATTTTTTAAGCATAATTGCTTTCTTGCCTGTCGAATCAACCCTGTATGAAGGATGTTATTTGTCTAATGTTCGGATGTGAGCACAACTCAATCGCGCACTTTCATTTTGTGCGTTCCAACGAATAAGCTAAGTTGCCAAAGACCCATGTGTTGGCTTTGGCGTTGATAGCATATCACATCATATTGGAGGCTTCGACTTGTTTTCAATAAATCTTGCACATGGGTTGTCATTGTGTACATGCAAGATGAGCATGGGTATGTGTACTGCAGGGAATGTGATACTTTCTCTGCTGGTTATATCTAGGCACTGCACACACAGAAACTGTATTTTCAGTGCCCAGATGATCTGTGGATGTGATTGCTCTCAGACTGAGAACAAGTCGCCTCTGGAGCCAAATGTGACTCACTTGTAAGCACGATGTGTGATTTCTTGAATAGCATCAAATGCAAGTTTTCCCTGCGCTTTTCAAATCCCAATGTCTCTCAGCTATGGGTATGTATTGAGTATCGTGTAGCTCTGCAGTGGTTGAGCCCGCTGAGCCCATGTAAATGTCCACATGAATTCTACGAAGTGATTTGTGGCCAGCTTGCGAAATAGATGGTTTTTGAAATTGCAGCATAAAGCAACCAACGAACGCCAGTACAAGGGGTTGTCATACACCCAGGACTATACCAGTAATGCTCAGACATTCGCGCATCATCGGAATCCTTACATCGTACAAGATGGGACACAGTTAGTGTGTTTATCTGAATGTCGCAACGTTTACATGCGCGGTCAGTGAATTGTGTAAATCGATGTTCAACTATGCAGCAGCTTCAAACATTCAATGATATTTGTATACTATGTTGTCAAGGTCGTAGCGTGATTCCAAACTTCCCAACAGTTTGATTTATGATCGACATGGTCATTTGTGGTGCCATACACAGCGGACTTGATAACGCAGGCAAGACCACCATTGTGAAGAGAATCAACGGTGAAGACGTTACCAAGATCAGCCCAACCCTTGGATTCAACATCAAAACAATGGCTTTTAAAGGGTACGCAGCTTTGCACTACATGTGTATGCAGACCGCGACAAATAGCTGAATTAAGGCGCTGTATTGTTGTTTCCTGTTGGGCTGCGGATTTTCATCATGGTGTGGGGGATCAGGTGCAATGGAGGCCGCTTGTTGGGAGCACGTCCTTCAATAGGGGCTAGTGGTCCTTGTTAGGATCCTGAATATTGATTTCGCTTGTTCGAGAACATCTCATGCAGCATTGATACTGTTCTGGTAACTGCGCGAGTAGAGTGCCTGCGATCCAGCTAATCCAGCTAATGGGAAGAAGAGTTTCTTCTCCCTGGGTGCACCCGACGTTGGTGGCGACTCCTTCGCAATTGCGTGAGCTTGGTGTAGCCATCACCGGCGAATGATGTTGCCCCAACAACCAACCCCGGTAGGTAGTACTTTTTTCCGTTGCTGGAGAGATTCCAAGGGGTTGCATTTTTTTTTCAACATTTTGCAACAACTTTGTATAATCCACATAACCCTAAGGATAGTGCCCCCAGCCAGCCAGTATGGCAACAGTGCATCAAGGGTACACTGTGGGCTGGGGGTAGTATGTGCCCTGAGCCCCCAGCGTACTTTTGATGCACTGTTGCTGAATTGTTTTGTGTATCAACGTTATTCCCCTCATTCCTAGGGGCAGAACTGTGATGAGCAAAGCAGCGAAACCCTCTCTTTGTCAACAGCAAGCTGTGTGTGTCATTTGTTTCCCGATGGGATGGCTGATCTGGAGTGTCGCCATGATGCGCGTAGGCACACACCTACGCTCGTCCGAGAGTGGAAGACGAGCTTGTCAACCAATGATATATAATTTGAACTGTCGGCTGGCGGGTCTGCTTCGCAGAGCAACGGGGCATTTCCTTGCCCGCCGATTGATTCGGACAACTGACGTGTATCGCTAGTGCAAATCTTCAAGTTCTGCTGCCTCTACGAGTGAGTCCTACCTGCACAAACCACATAGGGTAGCAAGATCGATCCTCGGTTGGCCATGACGCCTGGCAGGCCGGCCTTGTTTTGCTAGCGGTTTATCCAAATTTCAAACCAGCCGCGAGCAACACGAGACGGTTTGAACATTGTTGCGGTAGAGGCTGGTTGTGATTCATTGCCTGGGGCCCCCGGCGCAGGTTCATGCTCAACATTTGGGATGTCGGAGGCCAGAAAACTCTGCGGTCGTACTGGCGCAACTACTACGAGCAGACGGACGGCCTGGTGTGGGTGGTGGACTCGGCAGACGCGCGCCGCGTGCAAGACTGCAGGGAGGAACTGCACAAGCTCCTGGGGGAGGAGGTGCGCCCGCTAACCCATTCCCAAAAGTTGCGTCGCTCCGCACAAAACAGGTCCACCGGCACCAGAGCAGCAAGCGCAGGCCGACGGTGGGTCGCATTGTGAGTCGAAGTGGTCGGGGAATGCAAGTGCTTGACGGTGAGCCAGTATTCGTGTTCATAGCTTTTCTGCGTTTGGGATATGGTGGCTGGTGTCGACGCATCTGTTCGCTAAACTTGTGGCTATCTTTTGGATATTTGAATATGCAGGCAACAAATTTGTACCCTGTTGTAGTGCAGGCTATTTGTTGTTGGTATTTGTGACTGCCTTATGGCTGATGGGTCAAGTTAGACGAGCAAGTATGGCGGGATTATGTGCAACATATCTGTCAGGGTGGAAACTGCTGCTTTGTTTGCATATATCCACAGGCATACCAGCTTCTGGTTTCTGTGCGATGTTTGTTGGGAGCGCCTTGAGTACTCCACACTTCCATCATGAACATTATTGTCAATGGTCACATATAACAAAGAAACACCTGTGCCCCGTTGTATCATCTATGAATGTTTCCTTGTTTGCAATTCAACTGATCAAAGTTCTGATGCTGCATTGAATTTCTGTCAGAGACACCCAATGGCACTTGCGGTATTGCCTTGGCTTGCTCAAACAAGTTTTCCGCAACACCTTGTTGCTCGCTAGTTATAGACATGGCAGCCATTGGAGCGGTGCCCCACCCAATTAATTGCCTGACATGTGGTGTTTTTATTATTTTGCAACCTAGCCACAAGAACGCGCAATTGTACATCGAATTGCCAACCACTGGCTGCACAGTCGATTGTATTCAAGCAAAAAGGTTCTGGTTCAGTATGATCTGATTCCCCACCATGTTGATGAGTATAAAATTGTGCGTGACCACAGAAACTAGCAGGAGCCTCGCTTCTCATCTTTGCCAACAAGCAAGACATTGCTGGAGCTCTCTCAAAGGACGAAATTTCGAAGGTGAGCAATAGAACGTTGTTGATGATCACATTGCAGTTGCTTTCCCAATCGACAAAAATTTTGTCAAATGTTTATAGATTGACTCATCAACTACAAATAGGTGGTTTGTCATATGCGTATCTACCAATGATGTGCTTCTTCATATGTCAAATTTCCAGATTCAAATGTGATTCCTGTGTATTGCTGCCTTTCATTTGTTTTTCAATATCTGAATTTTGTTTTTCTTGTACCAAATGTCGTCGAACAATGCTTCTGCTGGCATCTATGTAGACTCAATCTGCAACAGGATCCTACAAGCTGGGGACTGACCATCGTGTGATACAGATGGTGCTCCATCGGTGTGATTTATTTACACATTCAATCGCAACTAATCCCAGACGGGTTCACTTGGACGAGTCCATACTGTATGTTGCAGCATGTGCCTCTTGTGTCATGGCATTTTTCAGGCTGTATAAGATGAAGACACGGTTCGTAACATTGTCTCGTTTTTCAATAAGCCACCTCTTTCAATGTAAATGTTTACACCTACATGCACGCTTCTGCATGTTGTGACAATGTCATTCGATTTCAAATATCCGAGATGGCCTTGCGAGGTTTGCGGAACTATTTGCATCAAGCTTTTGTCATTTAGTTTTCAAAAGGGTTGCTTGAAAACTCCAAATTCCTTTCAATAGAGTCTTGGTGAATGATTGCACACGTGGGCATCAGTTTTACTATGGGCATTAGCTATTCGCCAAAGATGGGCTGTTTGCTGCTGTGCATTTCACGCCAGGTGCTAGGACTCGAACAAATGAGTACAAGCAGACACTGGGCTATTGTGGGATGTAGCGCCCTGAAAGGTGAAGGGCTACTCGATGGATTCGAGTGGGTTATCGGAGATATCGCATCAAGAATCTACATGTTCGACTAGATTTGTGCTCGAATAGTGCTCAAGGTCATCTATGCTTGCTTGCTCGAGTGCTCCGTGCAGACTGCATTGGTCTGCGTATAGCTGGAATAGCTGGCTGGCGCTAAAGAGCGCCCATAAGTGAGAGTGGAACTCATGTTCTTGGTTCAAGCTGTAAGATTTCTGTCATGTCAAACTGAGGGATATGTATTGTTCCATCATACAAACACAATCGTGGACTGGAAGTGGCTTGTGCCTATGTCAGGTAAGTGAAAGAGCTCGTATACATTTCATAAGGTAGCAAAATCCGGGTGACTAAAGCTCTCTGGTTGATGACGTACCAAGGGATATTTTGCCGGGATGGTCGAATTTCTCTCTCCACATGTAAACACGTAGCCATGCAAATTGTACATGCACATGGGTGTCACATCAGTTTCTTTCTGCAGGCAGCTTGCTTCGTATTACGTCATCAATTTCAATTGTATCAGTCAAGTGGAAGTAAATATGGCTGTGCTCTGGACTGCGAACATATTTTCGCTTAAACCAGGCTGACCTGAAACTCTGAATTATTTGATATGCAGCATAGCACTACTATGCGTATGCATCCACAAGACTTTGGATATGTCAGTATCTAGAAGTAACATAGTACATAACGATATTAGAGCTTATCCTGTGCTCCTGGTTGAGAAGGGAAACTAGCACTTGTGGGAATTCCAGATGTCGCAATATTTAGATTCATCATGTGTGACCCCTGGCGTTACATGTTGAATGGTCACAACACAGGTGCCTGAAAATGAGTTTAAGTTCCCTAAAGGACCAATTATGTACTGTATACATGAATCGATGTGAACCTAACGTATTTGAACCACACATCCCCCTTCTTTGAGTGATGAATATCTGTTACAGCTAATTGGATTCCCGCAACAGTTTGTTGGATGCAATGGATACGAGCTAGTGTTGAATATAAGAATGCCGTCAACCCACGAATTACCTATTTCGCGGGTGCCTGCTGTAAACTTTCAAACATGAGATCCCCCAACACATACTATTACAGATTCGCTACTGGTAATGCTAATCAATCACTAGAAAGTGGGCTATTGGTTCTCGCTCCTGATTTTCGCCTCAGAAGGCAGATAATCCTTAATCAATGGATATCGCTTCATAAGGGCGTTCAAGCACATGTCCAGGCTCCAAAACAACAGCTATATCTGTGATAGTACCAGACACTAATAGCTACCAGTTACTTCGCACCACTCAATAGACAGCAATCGAACAGAATAGCAATCCAAATCATGATACCATATACTAAGTATGCAGCCACCAATCAAAAGATTTATAGGAAGACTATGCTATCACCTGAAAGATATGCTTGTACACTCATGCGGTCATTCCAATATCCACAAGATACAGATTGAACACGCTATGGGCCCAACTGATCGCAAATCACACTGGAGCAATGTGTTTCACATTCAAGGTGTCCTGGTGGCTTGGTTCGCACGCAAACAGCGAGTGTGTACTGCAACTCCCTGTAAAGCTGCATGCAGTGCTACCTCGAACACCTGCAAGGACGATCTGGTGCTGCACAACTTCTAGAGGAAATCTGTGCAGCTTGCCCTTGCAATCCATGTTCATGTGGATAACCAAGGGGCCATGTTCATAGCAGCAAATTTGGTCACCAACAAGATGACCAAGCACATTGATCTGCAATACCATAGAAAACACAATTGCAACTATGAAGGCATTGTCAAACTGAACTTCATTAGTACTGAATACCTTTGTTTCTGGTGATGCAGAGGGTTGATGAATGCTTTTTTTGAATATTAGGCTTGCCGCATGGATGTCCTAGCATGTGCTTCAAGTGATGGAATTGTATTCCTCTACGCCGTCTGT
>NHOP01000748.1:0-13124 GCA_018697155.1 Pyramimonas parkeae | reverse complement strand
TGTACCGCAACCAAGTAAGTGCCGTACGGGGGCTACCATGTGTGCCACTGTGACTTGCTACCCTGAGTATTCCATATTGGATTTCTGTATTACTACAGCTTGAAGTTTAAGGTCTGGCTTGTTTGGTGCACTGATGTAAGACCAGACTGTGTCACAGTCACCTACATACACTTTGGTCAAGTGTTTCTGCAGCATGAGAGCGGTCAAACCGTACTTCTATCATCCATCAGCATACAAAATGCTTTTTGCATGTGGTTGTCACGCGCATCTGACACTGCTTTTCGCATCTCCACGCATCCCAGGGTCGTGATCAGATTGAAGCGAACGACAGAATGGCGCTGCAGCTTTGTACAGATGTACTGGAAAAGGGCTGGGAGCGTGCTCTCCCTGTGCCGTACCAGGTGAGAACACGAATGGACATGTCGCAGGCCGCCTACTTAGGGATTTGTTTCTTGAAACATATTGCGCGTTAGGGATCATATATGCTGTGTCCACACGCCTTTTTTGAATTTAAAACATCACGTGAACGTAGAGCGACATCACCCCTTCCTGTAGGGTGAGAATCCATGTTGGCCAACTGCCAACGTTTCATGAGGTATCCCTGACGACCTGTGTACCAGACACACCCCACATCACAAGGGCACAGTCCAAGGAGAAGCACATTGTCATCCCTGTCACAATAGTCTGCTGATCTCTGCACACTCATCTCAAAAATACATGTGGTGTCTGCGACACATACCAACTTCCCAGCGTGAATCTTTCCGAGTCGTGCTCTGACAATGACCGAGGACGTGCTCAAGATATTCACCAGCGTCACATGCGCGTATGCACCCTCTGCTTGTTGATGCGTCTCCAAAGAATAATCATGTGCGCTGGCTTGCATACGGTTTGACGATCAATATTTTTGTCCAAACTGTACCCTGCTTGGATCGGAAACATCAACCTCGTTCACCGATCCGTTTACCCCTACATTTTGAACTGTTCCTCCAGCCCTCATTGACGTCAACAGTCAAGCCACTCCGGAATAGCTTTCCACCTGGCAGGTGTTTCTGCTCATGCCCATGCGACACACCCCCACTGTACATCGGCTGCGAGACGTGCTGGACAGAGTGCGGGCGCTGCAGGGCACGCAGCACGCGCACAGCGCCTTGCTAAACAAATTCCACAAGCAATCCTTGCGCAGGCTGCAGGTTGGGGCGGGGGGGCAAGCGTGAGCTCTTGCATTTAAAAGTCAGCGTCAGGGGTAGAGTGTGTTAAGCGCCCGGGGTGGGGGCAGTGCAGTAGGTATGTGCTGCGTCCAGTTGTCGCTCTGTCATTGGCTCCTAGAAAGCCGGAATTTCGCGGACTTGTCCGTGTCAGATGCAGGTTTGGGACGGGCTGGTCTGTCAGACTCCACAGAAACCAAGAAGACTGGTGTTGTAGCATGTGCCAACTTTGCTGTTCATTTTTCTCAGCGGTGACCATACTTGTAGCGACACAACCCTCACTCTAAGGGAGTGGAGCCATTTCACTTGAATTGGGCACTGAGTTACATAGTTGCACAAGATATCCCTGGAAACTCGATTTTATCAAGTCCAAAATTCTAATTTCCAAAGGGGACACATGTCACCATTCCCCCTCCTGTAGCCTGCTGACCTGTTCAGATCCATACGCAAGAGACGCGTCGTGTGTTTCATATGCAGTGGGGTAGTGTTGCGTACCGACTTTTTTGTAAATATTGGAAAATGACGCCTTCTCACTGGGAGGGAACCAATGCTTACCAACTGAACAGCGTGATTTCATGACATATGGCGCAGATTACGAGGAGACGTGTCTTGTAATCTCTGCCAGTATTGTCTGCTGATATTTGTGCAGACATGTAGGTGGTGTAGGGTGTTTATCACGGAGGCTTCCATGCACAAAGAACGCTGAGAGACTTGTTGAGAATCAGGGATAGCATACTGGTGGTTGAGAGGTGGTATTGAAGGCAGAATTCATTTTCTGTCCGTCATCGGGGACAGTGTGCACACAAACCCTGCCCAGGCTTGTGATCATGAGGAAGTTATTGTCGTATTTTCTCTGCAAAGAACAAGGACAGGCATGCATGCTAGGCTGCACAACCACTCCAACACATTGGGGATTGATTCAGTTGACGAGCTGATCTTGAATCCTCACAAGGCTGAAGATATTCAGGATTACATGGTTTGGCAAGGCAGTCCTGAGCGTGAGCGATGCATTCTTTGTTTCGCATCCGGACATCCCAATATCTCTTGCTCGTATCGTTGATGGTAGAACTGTCATTCTCCGCATACCTGATCCAATAACCAGATGAAGTCCCAATAAAAAGCTTAGCTCTGGTATGCTGTGGAGGTTGAGTGATAACTTGCTCCCTTCAGAGCTATGTGGCAGTGCAGATATTTTCCATGGTTGACTTATGTTGGCCATCGATACATGGGTTGTGACGGAGGACGATTGATAAAATCACATCTTCTATACAATCATTTGCACATACATTGGGTGACCACGGAACGGGCCCCAGGGTGAGTTTTGCATTCAACAGGACTTGGTTGAGAATCGATGTTGGTTTGTTGTCGCTATAGTTGAACACTTGCCTTTGTGCATATTGACAGCATTTGAAACAACGCAAGTTACCAACACGAGGCCTTGGTCTGCCCGACCATATTTTTGAATTATGTAATTGTGCAGCTAGTTCACACTATTTCAAGGATTTGCATGTGTGTTCAGCGATGCGAAAACTGTCTTTCAATTCCGAAGTGCTGCAGGTCGATGGAGTTGTAGTCTTCAACACATGAAATCGAATGCACAAAGTGCACAAAACACCCTCAGATATCAAAAACTAGCATATGCACACTACATTCCACAGCATGCCAGTAGCTAAATGCAACCGAATGAACGTACAAAGATTATTCCACATTTCCAATGGGAATATTTGGAGCCTTCTGTGTTGTCCTCACACCGGGTCAAACATGCAGAATGCTTAGCTTTGTCTGGAATCAAAAGACACAAGCCTTTTCAGATCTTGTCGCACTGTCATTTTTCTTTGGGCACTCTTTCTAAACAGACTTTGTGGTGTCTGCGCCAGGCTCGGTTGGGTACTGGTACTTGCACTGCAGGTTCTTGCAAACCTCTCGTCAGATTCGTTATGCACCAAAGCATCCGAACAATTGCGTAGAATATGAATCGATTTGTGTTTTCCTTCTTTGCGCTATCAGGACCTGGAAGGCAAGCAGTGGCAGCAAGGGGACGAGTTGCTGGACTTTCATGCGTTTCAAGCGGACGAGTCTCTGATGCACCGCCATCCCTTGTTCAAGTGCGCGCGCCTCGTAGCTCCTATCACGTTGTTAACTTGAACTCACTGAAACCAGCCCACAATTTTGGTGGATGCGGTGATACACAGGAGTGACGGCAAAACAAAAAGATAGTTCTGGCTCTGGAACCCCGAATGCAGACCTTGACCGGCTAATAAGGTTGGTCAGTCCCCACTGAGTCGCAGATGCTGGCGCCTGAAGGCTCAAGTGTTTCCGCGTACCAGTGAAACGTGATGGTGGCTCAGATGAGTGAGAACATGTTGGGCAGGGATAGGTAGCAGCAAATGTTGTGCATGTGTAGGGACGCGGTCTTAACCCACTGAGGAAAGCCATTCGAACTGAGCCACGCACTGAATTCTGCTACACAAGGTAACCCTCAATTCCTGGCAAGATTGCGTAGAGTAGAACAAATGCATTTGTACGAAACCTCGGAGGTGCACCAAGACGCAGAGCGTATGCGCCAGCATTTGAATGCGTATGTAACAAGCAATGTGTTTGTTACAACACAAACCAGCAGGCATTCTGATGGGACGGACAAGATGCACTGCCCTTGAATTATTCAACATGTATTTCAACATGACACACGTGTTTTGCAGGCTGCCTTGTGCTCCTGCAGAGTTTAGCGTGTGACTCTGTTGACATGGATCCCTGATCTTCAATTTGGGTTGTGTTCCTGTTTATGCATGCATGTCCTTGTTAGCTTCTCATTGTCGGGTGGCCTAGTTGGCAGAGAAGCAGCTGGATGCTTGAAAGGTCTTGTTACCGTATCATGGGATCAATTTCTTGTGTGAGCGGTGATATGCATTAGGCGACGCTGTCTGGTGATTAACGGGCTGGAATCCGAAGTTAATTGTAGGACAACCTTCAATTACTGTGCGACCATATCGGTTACCAAAGGCAACCGCATCTGGTAGCTCAGTGTTTGTCATGTTACATACGGGGACATGAAACCTGTTTGCTGGATGGACGATGTGCAGGAATTCATTTTCACCGAGAAATGCCAACACGGCTCAGCCGTGAGCATGCATGTTCGGGAGGGCCGGGGTCGCGTGATCCCTTGATTCATAGTTTGTACATGATTTTGCACATGGCTAGTGTGCAGATAAAGATCAGTTGGTAATGCAATGGTCCGCTTTCGAGTGAAAAGCTTTCTTGCTGCCAAGCCGTGCATGCATGTCTCAGCATCAAACTGTGCAATTCAACACACCACTACACAAGTTAAGGCACAAGAAATTGGTTATTGGGATATGGGGAGGTACATCGTTGGCAAGACAGCATTTAATTATTACTCTCTTGCAAGTATAGGTACGGTGTGCTTTGATAATGCCCTTTCAGGGTGCAGTCTGCAGATGTATCAGTGGCTCATGGAATGTGTGTTCATGTGCGTATGATCCAGGCTCGGTACTATCTTTCAATGTATACTCTTCATCTACCAGAATTCACAAGGATGCAGTCAATCAGATACACACAATCAATCGAATTGCGCCTATGTTTCTCTCGCTGTTTGTACAATGCATCGCTGAGGCTTAGACCTAGATGGCCAAGCTTGCTCATGAGCGCACGAGGCCCGTCCTGATTTCGATACATTGACTATCCAATATACATAGCTGCCTTGGGGCATTCATCATTTTCCTCACAAGGCGTTTTCAAACAATTCTGGGTGGATGCACTGGGATATCACATCTGCGTTTCATGGGTCAGCGTATACATGCATCGAAGGAGATGATGTAAACTGGCTTCTGGCATCCTTGGCCATGTATTTTTTACCCTAGTACTTGGGTTTTTGGTGCAACCTCTTGCACTGGTAGCAAGAAGCGCGTGACTCCGTTCATATTGCTTCCCGCCCTATGGGTAGGGATCATGTCCCGTTGATTGTATGTAAAGGATGCACAGTATCTTCGCAAAGGCATGAACAACAGGGCTCGGCTCTTGTCCATCTAATTGGCAACCGCATAAAACAGATGTGCGGCAAACCATCCAGCGTCGATGGATAACGTGTGCCAGACTTGCAGGAACAGTCCATATAGATAAACGCCTTCTGCAGCATATAGGTGACAACGTACATGATATACGCATGGCGTCTGTCGAACACAGCTCCATCCCAGGGATAGTCAAATGCGTCATCATGGATGATGTATTGTTGTTTCATGTGTGATTTTCCATTCCAAAACAATATGGCCCTCACCAAAGCCGTACAAAGGTTGCTTATCATGTGCATGTAAGTACAAATGGTTGCTTGTTGAGTGTTCGCAAACGGCACCTGAAACTTGAAGCGTTTCTCATGGTAGTTGCGCGAGAGCAATGGATTAACTTTTTGTTTGTGTGTGGATGGTGTGCTTTTTTTTGTCAGGAGCGTGGACCAATTTCTGCGTGAGCACAAGGCGCGCGACTTCCCTGCGATCACCGTATCCCTCTCTGGCGGTGTAGGCGAGTGCCAACTTTTTCCACTCTACCCCAAACCATACAGCAACACACAAAGCAATGGCTGGTTCGTCCATTTGCCCTCGTCTTGATGCGAGGTTCAGTCTGCACGAGTCTTGCGGACGTTGCGTCTTGTGTGTTTTTGTTCGCGATTGATCAGCAAGTCCAGGTGGTGTCGTTCCATGCACAAGCACAAGGCTCATAGAGCAGGTGCCACTTCACCCTTGACATCAACGGCACCAGGGCGCGGCCCGCGCACCACTTGAGGACGCACTTTTGCATGAAACACTTTCATTTGGACTGCAAGAGTAGCCCCTTGGTTTGTACCTCCGCACTGCAGCTCTTGTTCCACCACCACAGCTTGAAGATCCTCAGGTTGCAATATGAAGTCTCCAAATTTAGCATGCTTGCATATGCTTTTCAAGGTTGGTTGCCTGCGAGGCTACTGTACGCTCACGCTCCTGACCGGGCTGGAGTGTATTTGATATCTGCTTTCTACTCAAATATGATACTACAAAGAGGGCCGCTAAAAGACCTGGGTGTGAATTGGTGTTTAGGCAAGCGCTTACTCCGAGGCCATTTGCAAATGGCAAGTAACGGGAGCATCCTGGTGGATCGACCCTTGTCTTTTCTTTGTCTTCGTGTACTACGACTACGTTGTCTACGATCTTCACCTTTCTGATTATGTAACCATCGGAAACGATGTTGCTCTCAGCTTCATGTGCACAGTCATTTCTTGTTGTCGGGGTAAGGGAAGAAGCCACAATATAGATACATACACAAATTTCCTGTGATGAGAAAGAAGAAATGAAAAACATACTAAATGAAAAACTCGTTTGTCATTATTCTGTCCATGCCATTCCAAAATTTGAGCATGGATGTGTGTGCACAAGATCAGAGCAATGCCAAGCAGCTGTTACAGTTGCTTTACTTACGTCAACAAACTTGCCTGCCTAAGCTTGCGATAAAAATAGACGGGCCGGCAAATGATACCAACTGCAAATGATTCGCACAAAGCGTTTGTTTCACATGGATTTACACAGACCAGCAGATTATCCTAATGACATTTATGGGATATGTTCGCCTTGGATTACGTAACATGTGTGTTTTCCTGACGCACAGGGCTTTGAGATGAAACCGGTGTCTGGATAGAGTTCAGTTGACATGGCCCCTGGCCATTTGGGTATTGTCCATGTCCCTACATCAATTAATGTACCAGAGCCTATGGCTGGCAGGGTTGTGCCTCACCCAATCCAATGCCTGAAGTACAACAACGCTTTTTTCCAGCTCAGCATGTAGGCGCCTCGCTGTAGTGAGGCTTTTCGTATCCATTATTTGACAGCGTCCGAGTTTCTTGTTGATGTAGGCATGTCCATTCTACAATTAAGTGTGTGGGAGGTGGCAAACAAGCTTGCTTCTGGTCTTGATTGCCTGAGCGTGCAATCACACCTGAATGAGTGCTTGAATTCATTGAGGTGTCGGTCTTGGAACCTCATAGATGATGTAGATAATTCTACTTCATCCAAGGTTTGTCCATTGTCTTGACAACATCTGCACCTACAATGGTGGGTATTTTTGGGTATCATACGGTGACGCTGAAAACTAGCGTTCAAATATTTGAATCAGTGGGATTCACTTCTCCCTGTTACTCAAGCGCAAATTCAATTCTCATAATTTGTTCCGTGTCAGCAGAAGGGGAAGGGAGTCGAACAACACAATTACCCTTTCAGTTGTTTCCTCAACTGGGACCCTCTCTAATCGACAGCGGCGATTGGCCAAACGTCATGGCAGATGAATAGTCACTGGCCTAGGCAGCATTGTCCCACGCCCTGCAGGCTGCCGTCTGCCCCTCCCCTGTAGTCCGAAGCCTCCATCATATAGGGAGACAACAAATGACCCCAGAGCTGATGTATCCTGTGCGGAGGTTGAGGGGTGTGCGCAGACTCTATGGTACTGGCAAAGATCTTGACGAAACTGAGTGCAAGCCACGGCTGCTTTCGAGTGGTGGGTGTGCACATCGACTACGCCAACCGACCGGAGAGCGGGGCCGAGTCGCAATACGTGGAGCACTGGTGCGCGCACGGCGCAAATGGACGCCTTCAAAAACACACACGCACACCCACTCACACAGTACACACTCACAAACCGAGTCGGTTTGGAAAAGATGTATACAAGATCAGCTTAATGTTCGGACGCAGATGACAAGTTTCGCTTGTTTCCTTAGACTTCACGCTGTGCAACGGAGTTGGCCTTATCGCGGGTTGTTAAGGTTCCCTTGTGATGTGTCGGAGCGTGGCGCGCAGTGAAGTTGGCATGGCCCGCCCAGTGGGTTGTGCTCATGTCCTCTGGTTCACACTCGGCCTAAAAATTTACACACACCGTTTATCTGGATCCGCACAGGGACATAACCTCTACCCACCAGGCGGGAAGCCAGTGCCATAAAGTCTGTTCAATGACACACGCGCTGAAATCCACCGTTGCATATGGTATTCCTCAAAATCTGTGTGCCATGTCAAGCAAGTATGTTCAGTTGCAAAGCACAGAATCCAAGGAGAGACATCTCATTGTTCCTGTTGGAATCTGGGCACTGTCCGCATCAAGGTACAACGGGTTGCTTGTATATAAGCTGTTTTTATTGAGACACCTTCAAGGCACGGAAACATCCAAGCCTGTTAGTATGCACCATTCAAGACAGCTGAAGATTTTCGGTTGGACTGTCAGCGCAAAGCCATCCAATCCCACAATGCAATGCTGAAAAGCTCCTCAAACCAAATATCATCTCCGATGGCCACATGGTGAATGAACCATTTTTTGGATTTGAAAACGTGAGAGGATTTCAGTCAAGCTGTACAGTCAGCTATGAAATACGTTGATGCATGTTGATCACAAGCTCGTGTATGTCAAACCTTGGCAACCGTCTTTGAGTGTGGGGTGACACAGTATGCAGCATAGCATCCTATCAAGGGATCAGCAACGTTTCACTCCAGAGGGTCTGGGCACGAATTGACATGTGCTGTTCTGAGAGGCGACACTTTGTCTTGCCACGTCTTGAAGCAGCCACACAACGAGGGCAAGCAACATGCCCTTATACAAGAACTGGCCCATCAGCGTATGGCGTGCCTAGACGCTTGCGTTTCATTGTTTGGAATATACTTGTTTTCTCACAACGGATGCCTCCAACAAGCTGCCAAGGCACCTTTATCCATGGACCCAGGTGCAACCAACTGGGCATTGAGTTTGTAGTGCGGCGAATCAACGAGGTCACAAGGGGCCTGACGGCTCGGGATGAATACGAAGCGGCCAGCAGGAAAATCAGATATGGTTTTTATCTAGAGGTGATGGAACGAGTCGGCTCTCCCGGGATGCTTGTCGGGCATCACCGCGGGGACGTGCAAGAAAACATCATCTCCAACATGTTCAAGGTGCGGACCTGTCAGATCAGGTGCCCCACTTGCAGTCCATTAGGAAGGCCAATGATATTGGAATTTACTCACAGAAAGAAGGTTCCCAATGGATCATGTGTAGAAGCAGCCTACGCTGGTGTCCAGGGAGAATGATGTAAGTGAGCAGCATGGCCAACAGGCAAGGAGATTTGCAGCGTGTTGTGTACTAGCACTGGTGCTGCCTTGTCTGGTCAAACCGTCGGTTTAGCGCCAGCTATTTGGATGGTTTCACAAAATAGACCGGATCTATTGATGGGAAGATACGCCGAAATATGGAGCTCCCAAAATAAATCGTATTACTTGAGCCAGCGAACATGTCCGCTGTCCACAATCCCAGGAGAAGCACTCGTGGACAGCAACAAAATAGCACCCAGTGTTGCGTCCCGCCTGAATGCCATCGCTTTCTTTGCTGGTGAAATTTGTCATCTCCCTCAAGATTGACTTGGATCGACAAACCCAACTAATTGCGCGAAAAGATGATTCATGTATGTGCAGTCATGCACCTTGCTGTTACTTGCACCTGCTTCACACACATAGCGTTGCGTGTGTGTGTGTGTATTTCTTGCATTTGTTGCTTTCTAGAAATCCCAGGCTTGAGCCAAAATCCGGCCGTCGTCACCAAGAACCCAAATGTGGTTGCACAATGAATGCCTAGGCCAACAACATGCTGCTTGCAACGCTCTACATGCAGTCGATTTGGAAATTTGAGAGAGACGCTACAAGTTGCCTAATGAGCTGCCCTAGTATCCAGCCAGTACAAGAGTCCACTTTGCCCCTCACCTCTAGAAACACACGTAAGCCGATGATTTCACAATCATCTTCGTTTCTACCCAATATTGTGAATGTAAGCCAATTCGTTTTTCCCACACTCCCAGCCAACAATTTTGTCAGGTCTAGAGTCGAACTGCGATGCCATGCTCCTGCTTCCTTCATTGGGGACAACGCCCCACGTGGAAGATGTCAAACCGCAAGTTGGGACAAAATCACAGCAATCCAAAACACAGAAATCCTGCAGCAATCCGTGGGTGTTTTTGCCGAATTCAATTCCATCTCAGTGTTCAAGTTCTGTATAAAGAGAAGCAACGATCATAAGAAACGATACCCACTTCCCATTTCAAACCACTGGTTGAGTTTTGAATGGGGTTGTGGTGTGGGTGCAGGGCAAGAGCTTGTTGCAGATCAATGGCATGGCCCCTACCAGCATTGTGAGCGAGGTGCCTGTGTGGCGACCCATGCTCTCACACAACAAGGACGCCATCTACGACTTCTCCCACACCTACGGAGTGCCATACTTCAGGGTACCAATGCAAACCACCTGCGTGTCACACTTGCGTTGGTCGCGACAGTTGGTAGGGAGGCAAATTCAATCCTCCACCTACACCGATTTCAAACCTGTCATGGGTGATGATTACGTGCATCCATGATTCACTGTCGGCCGCACAGGCCGGTGGCCTTTTGCACTTCACAATAAGATGTACAAATGACAACAGTGAACTGATGGTACACTTTGTCTTCTGATTTTCCGGACTTTGGAGTTTCACATTCACTCGTTGCGATGTTGTTGTATGAGCGCTGCTGATGTGCATTTGAATTTGGTTGACATGACACCGACTGTTCCGAGCATCAATTTAACAGGTCCATCTTGAAATGCGAGAGGTCCATCTTGTCCTTCAGGCTTGCCTAGGAACTGGCCAGGATGTTCCTATTGCCACCTTTGCCCCTGCTGTCTCTACTATTGAATTTTAATGCAGCATATCTGTTGGGTGCGTCTGTGGTCGCTCTTGATGCTCCGACGTTTCTATGGGATTCCATTGTGTTCACCTCTCTCCCATTGTGTCCTGGTATACACTTGAGCCTGTTGTGTTGAGTCTGAGGGGTACATTGTGGCACAGTATATGCGAAACACACATCCGGGACTGTTTGTAGTGACGATGTTTACGAATCAATGTTGGTATGCCATAAGTGGCAACTGCTCCCATGGGATGTACTTGCCAGGTTTCTCTGTAGTGCATAGTCTGCGACCAGAAAACCTTCTGGACGAACTTGCTTGCGTGAGTTGACATTTTCCTTGGCGGCTTGGATAGCATTTCTTGGTAACTCCAGCTAGCCCTTTGCTCGCCACCGAACCCATGTACACAACTTCCAGCATTTCTTTGTATTCAAGTGAAGCACCATCCAGCCGGCAGGCCTCCGTTTCCGTTCCATGGTGCGACTGCCAATAATTGTGGGCCACTGTTGGACCTCCGCTTGCGTGTCTCATCGAACGCTAGTTGTGCATGCTGCGTCTGGGTGTACCCAGGACACCACTCCCTCGTGGAGCACGCGGGGCAAGTTGCGCAACCAGCTCCAGCCGCTGTTGCAAGAGATGTACGGGGAGGGCTACCTGCACGTGCTCTCGGGCCTGGGGGAAGACGCCGACCAACTCTCCGCCATGGTGAGCAGTGCCTTCCTGCAGCCCTTCTGGCGCCTAGTGCAGGTCTCCACCACCGCTGTGTGGGTCGACTGCGCGCAGCACGTGCATCAGCCTATTTTTTTCTGGAAGGTGAGACTTCCAGTCCCAGGATTCTGTCTTTTGATGAAGGTGTGTTATGTTTGTGTATCTGTGTGTGTTTGTGTTGCGGTCTCAATTGTTACTTTCTAGAGCCATGTAAGGTGGTGGCATGGAAGTTTGTTCATATGCATGCTATAGCCATGCCTGGTGAAAGCACGTGAATTTGTGAGAATACTTGTTCTTTTTGCCATGGCGGATAGTTGACGAAATAGTTGCCCTGCAATCTGGCTGCGTCCATGTTGTTGCATCCCCATCTCGTCGGGTGGCATTGTTGGTCTGGCGTGTGTTTGTCTTGAGTTGATCTCTGCACATTGATTATAGGTCATGCTTAGCAACTTTCAGTTTTTATGGTACAGCTGATGATAAGCAATAAGGTATGAGCACAGCTGGCATCTGTGCTCATTGGACTGGTTACAACTGGGTGTTCACATGGAAGAACAGAACGTGGCATATGCATATTCCTATCCTTCAGAATCAGATCTCCCTCGACCTTGTTGTGTAGCTGTTCCAAATCTAGATCTCTCCATGCTCCCAAATAACATTATCAGTTGGTGCCAAGTATTTTTTGACTGTTGTGCGTCGCTCGCACCATGGATGGTTGACTTGCCTGAGCCTTCTCCTCTCAAGCTGTGCGACGCCACTTGCATCCAGGTTGTGCACTCTCTGTTGCATCCGGCATGCCCAGTGTACGTATTAAGCGCCTGCGTTGGATGCCTTCAGCATTGGGGTTTGAAATGGAGTTCCTGCAGCACACAGGCCATCCAAGAGGGAATACCTCTGAACTGTGGTGCTTTGAATCTGACACTCAAGCCTCCCTGGTGTGCGATCAGGAGGCGTTTCGGCACGTGTGTCATTCCATGGGCACTGGAATGTTCAAAGACAAACCCCTGCTCGAGTTTATGGAGCGAATGAGGCGGCCAGGAGGAGCTGGAGAGGGCTGGATCACTCTGAAAAAAGGAAACAGAACTATGCTCAACGGCACCACCCTGATCATCTTCAGGTTGTCGCCTTGTGCATGCGCTGTATTGTCTTTTCCGTACTTTTTTGGCTGTAGTTTCTTTGCTGCTTTCACATGTCTGTGTGCTGTGATCCATATTCAATTTTAATGATCTTTTTTACAGCGAAATTGGTTGAAAATTTTATGAAAATTCCAAATACTTGTGCAAACAAGATGCGACCGATCCGAATTTGCCAAAATGCAAAACTCGCTCACGGGCAACAAGCTTCGCAATATTTATATTCGATACTCTGTTTGACATTTTGACCCTTGTCTCCAGGTCCGAATTTTTCCCGAAAGTTCCTGATGTTCCGCTGCGGACCTCCATAGAGGTGGGTGAAACTCGAAGCTTTGGCAATTGGAGCATCTCTACCCGCCTAATTGCATTGGATGACCAGACCGTC